>QEOT01002333.1:84485-132503 GCA_003123785.1 Pterocarya stenoptera | reverse complement strand
ATAATATATTATAGTTACTATATATATACTATATTTAAAACATATAAACAGTTACTATAGTTATATGAATGTTATATAATATAATATAGTTACTATATATATACTATATATAAAACATATAAACAGTTACATTATACATTAATGTTATTAATATATTATAGTTACATTATAAATAGTTACATTAGACATTAATGTTATTAATATATTATAGTTACTATATATACTATATTTAAAACATATAAATAATTACATTAATATATTATATTATAGTTCCTACTATAGTCTATATTTAAAACATATAAATAGTTACATTATACATTAATGTTATTAATATATTATAGTTACATTATACATTAGTTACTATTATACATTAATGTTATTAATATATTATAGTTACTATATATATACTATATTTAAAACATATAAATAGTTACATTATACATTAATGTTATTAATATATTATAGTTACTATATATACTATATTTAAAACATATAAATAATTACATTAATATAATATATTATAGTTACTACTATAGTCTATATTTAAAACATATAAATAGTTACATTATACATTAATTTTTTGGGTCAATCTTCTTGTGTGGTGTTGCCGGATTTGGGTGATTTAGTAGATAATGTGATTCCTGATGATGAGAATTTGAGATTATGCTCAGTGCCTTCTGAAGAAGAGGTGAAACAAGCAGTTTTCAGTATTCCTATTGAGAGTAGTCCGGGTCCTGATGGTTTCGGGTCCGGTCTTTATCGTGTTTGCTGGGATATAGTTCGGTTGGCAGTGGTGGCGGCGGTACGAGAATTTTTTCGGGGGGTCCCTCTTCCTCGATTCTATACGGCTTCTTTTGTAGTGCTTATACCGAAAATGGCTCAGCCGACGGGTTTTGATAAGTTTCGGCCTATCAGTTTATGTTCCGTGTTCCAAAAAATCTGTACTAAGATTTTGGTGACCAGGCTTGCGTCTCTTTTGCCTTCTTTGATATCCTCTGAGCAGTGTGCTTTTATTCCAGGTAGGAGTATCTTTGATAGTATTAGTCTTACGCAGGAAATGGTACATTATCTTGATAAAAAGACTATGGGTGGTAATGTTATTTTAAAGCTTGATATGGCAAAGGCTTATGATAGGGTGGAGTGGAAATTTCTTTTGCACGTGTTGGCAGCCTTTGGTTTCTCCTCTTCCGTTATTGATTTGATTAGGAACTGTATTGCTTCGCCTTGGTATTCTATCATGATGAATGGCACTTCTCGGGGTTTCTTTCCAGGAGGTCGGGGCTTGCGTCAGGGTGACCCGTTATCACCTTATCTTTTTATTCTTATGGAAGAAGTGTTCTCTCGGTTATTAAAGAAGAATTTTTTGTGTGGCAATATTAAACAATTTTCTCATCCAAGAGGTACGCCTCTTATGTCCCATCTCCTTTATGCGGATGATGTTGTTATTTTTTCTAATGGCGGAAAGAATTCGATGAAAGCATTGGTGAAGGTTATTGAGACTTATGAGTCATGGTCCGGGCAACAAGTGAATAAGGAGAAAACGGCCATGTATTTTGCTAAACAATTTTCTTCAAGGAGGAAGCAGGAGCTACTCAATATTACTGGCTTTACTGAAGGTAATTTTCCTTTTTCTTATATTGGTGCGCCTATGATCAATGGGCGTCTAACCAATTTACATTTGGAGCCTATTTTTAATCGGGTGAGAGAAAAACTCGGGGGCTGGAAATTAAATTGTCTTTCGGCTAGTGGCAAGTTGATTTTGTTGAAGCATGTGCTAGCTAGTATGCCTATTCATATTATGTATTTTCTTCAATTGCCTAAAGGGGTTTTGAATAATCTCAATAGGCTGCTTAGTTCATTTTTTTGGGGGGAAAAAAATGGTAAGGATAAAAAGAAATGGGTGGCTTGGAAGTCTATGTGTAAGCCAACTGATGAGGGGGGAATTGGCCTTCGTGATTTTGATGAGGTACAGGTTTCTCTTCATATGAAATTTGCATGGAAGGTTATGACTGGAAATGATCTTTGGTCACAATTTTTTCGTGCTAAATATATTGGTGATAAACATGTTTCTTTGCTGGATCCTAAAAAGGGCTCGCGTTTTTGGAAGATGGTGGTGAAGTGTATACCGGCGGTGTTAGAGAATTCCAAATGGAGGGTCCGAGATGGAAATGTTTCTTTTTGGTGGGATCATTGGTTAAATGAAGGTCCTATTGCTAACTCTTATCCTGTGGTGGACCGGTCAGAGCTTATGTTGGCTGAATTAAAAATTGAAAATGGTTGGGATATTGAAATCCTGGAAAGGCTGGTGGGAGTTCAAAAAACGGAAGAGATTTGTAATTTCTTGGGGGCTCACAAAGCGGGACAAGATTTACTTGTTTGGTTGCCTAATAAAGATGGAGGTTTCTCCACCAAGAGTGCCTGGCAATGTATTCGGGTTACAGCTCCAGCTGTGCCTTGGGCTAAGTGGGTGTGGCAGGAAGCTATACCAAAAAAAATTTCCATTTTAATGTGGAAGGCTTTTCATAACAGTTTGAGTGTTGATGACAGGTTGAGAAGAGTTGGGATTCCTATTACGTCCAAGTGTGATTGTTGTGATCAAGGACGGTATGAGGATTTAAACCATGTTCTTGCTGCAGGTGATTTGGCTTCCGGTATTTGGAAGAGATTCTCAGTTATCTTGGGCATTCCTTATGACCCTAGAAAACGTTGGTTTGAATTGGTCTCAACTTGGTTTAGACGTGCATCTACCAAGTCCCAGGTGGGTTGGATTTTGGGGATTCTTCCTTCTATTATTATTTGGAAGTTGTGGCAATGCAGGTGTAAGGCAAGGATGGAAGGTAAACTCAGCTCTATGGAGGAACTTTGGAGGTCTATTTGTGTGTGGCTAAGGAAAGTGCAAAGTAGCTTGCCTACCTTAACAAAGATTGCCTTTGCCGATGAGGAGCGGTTGAGAGATTTGAATGTTCCGATTATTCAAATAAAATCTGTGAGAGTTAATTTGGTTCGTTGGGTCAGACCTATGCATGGAAGATTTAAACTAAATATTGATGGGTGCAGCCTTGGTAATCCGGGGAATTCCGGTGCAGGGGGTATAATTCGAGATTCCTGCGGCAATATGGTGCTTTCTTTCTCGTCCTGCCTTGGCGAGGGTTCTAATAATCTTGCTGAGTTGAAAGCTTTGTTAATTGGGTTGAAATATTGTCGAGACTTGGGAATATGTCAGGCGGACATTGAGTCTGATTCCTTGGTTTGTGTAGATTGGATCCAGAAGAAAAATTGTAGAGTGTGGTACTTAGAAGATTTTTGGGAAGAGGCGATGAGATTGTTTGAAGGTGGGGATTTTGTTATTTCTCATATTTTTCGTGAAGGAAATATGCCGGCTGATTATTTAGCAAAAATGGGTGCTGAAGGTTTGAATTCGGTTTGGAGATCTTTATTACATATTCCTAAGCACCTTAAAGGTTTGATTAGAACAGATAAGTCGGCTTTGCCTTATTTGAGATGTCATTAAGTTGCTGTTTTTGTTTTATTATGTTAAGCTTCTATTGTGATTCAAAGTGGTCAGATTTTTTTTTTTTTTCTGGTTGTTTTACGTCTCCGGGGTAAACTTTGCTCGGATTGTAGGTTCTTCTCTTGGCTTAGGCTTGTTAGAATTCTTTTGGTGGTTTTACTCACTTGGTTTGGGTTTGTTTTTAGTGTTTTTATGTTTGTAAGCCCCAAGTGTAATGTTGTAACCAAGGTTTTCCTCCGCCATAAGTGAGGATATTTTTTTAATAAACTTGGTACGGGGCTCCTATGTGTGTGGCTACTGGCTCTTCCAAAAAAAAAAAAAAAAGATTTAGTGGGCAACCTCCATTGCAAGGTACTTTTTGTCTTTTATATTGGTAATTTTTTTTGTGCCTGCACTAACTCAAAATCATAAAATTATGGACAATGCTAGAGTACTACCAAATGTGCCCATCAAATCTCCACACTAGTACAAATGAGTTTTCTTATTTTTCTTTTCTTTTCTTTAAACAGTTTTTAAACATCCTTAACTATTAACAAAATATATATAAATTCACTAGTAGTCACTTATTTAACCATTAAAAAAAAAAAAAAAGAGTGGATACATTTAGTAGACATATTTAATAGTCATACTATATTTTCCTAAAATTATTCACCTCCTTATAATATTTGGATTGGATTTTTACAATTTGTCGATACTCAAAACTTTCAGACGCCAATCTCTTCAGAGTTATTGAGTTTTTATAAGTCAGTACCCACATTAACAAAGTTGAGGGCAGCTACAGAGCAAGAGCAGGGAGTTGAAATTCATTAATGAAGTCCCATTCATCGATTTTATTGGTGTGGGAATCTCTTCTTCATTATCACAAAACAACCCCCTTTTTTTATATTTAACTTCACATATATTATATATATAATAATTATGGTTCCAGTTTTTCCCTTTGAATTATGTTAATAAATGAGGAAATTATTACAACAAAAATAAAAATAAAAACAACCATCATACAACGAAAATACCCACAATTGATAAATAAAAAATCACAACAAAATAAAAATAGGAAAAGAACTCATAAAATTCCAAATCCAAAACTACCATACAATCCCTAACCATATAACATCTCATAAAAGCAAAATAGGGACAAAGATATAGTCTTATAGAGAGAGACCGCTGCGATACAAAGAGTTCTGAAAAGTGAGGACTGAGGAGAGGCCTTTGAGCGAGAAAGAGGGAGATGTGTTATGTGAGAGTAAAACGATGTCGTTTTTGGGTATTCAATTCAGGTAAATTTCGGGTATCGGTTAAAATGGGAACTGGCTGTGGTTAATTCCGTTTCCAAAGTATGCTGAACCCATTTCGTAGTTCACTATCTTCAAGAACAGTCAAGGCACTCGTTTGTACACAAAATTGGTTAAAGGATCCAATACCCATTAATCTTCGTGTCTCCTTAGATAATATTGAAAGCTTTGAAGCGGAATTAGATAATGAACTTATTTCTTATTTACATATTTATTAAATTTTTTCATAATGTTTATTTTTATATCATTTAAAACTTATCATGTATTTTTGAGTTTGATCCAAAATCAAGCTTTACTTATGTTGATGAGGAGTAACTCAAGGCTTATGGTCTGCATGATGGTTTGCTTTTCATTTTCACTAATTTGTTAGAGAAACTAAACCACTTTGTGTTGACTTGAATTATTTGATGTGCTATTCTTGATTTGGTGTTGACTTTTTTATAATGACAGATATGGAAGAAGAGATGGAAAGCTGCTATAATTTGATCGTTGGATGCTCTTTAGTCCTCTATCAGTTGATGTTCATATTTTGTAATTTAGATAATTTTTGTAATAGACGGCTTTTGTACATTTTTTTTATTAATTTTTTTTGGGTACAAATTTAACTTGTATTATGTTGAAAAAAAGACTAATATCAATTATCTCCCTATTGTGGCATGTAACAGGCAGGCAGGATTAAAAAAAAAAGGATCGTACCATACCGTACCATACGTGTCAATTTGGCATGCAAACAGTGTCGAATCGGGTCAAGACCCGGTTGTTGTCCATCGGGTTACAGGCCAACTTGACAGTGATTGCTAACTTATTCGTATTTTTTTTAATATGCTAAACTTGGACTAAGAAACTAGAACCAAAACCTTGCATTCAGAAGGCCTTGATTGCTTCAAACCCACACCGAAAATGGAAATCTACCGCTCAATTTTTGCCGAAAATGGAAGTAGAGAGATTGCTTTGTTTTTGTGGTTTCATCCGAGCGAGAGGGTGTGGGAGGTGTAGAAGGGGAAGAGAGAAGCTAGATCTATATAGTTTTTTTTTTCTTTTTTTTATAAATATTTTGTACAAACCATTCAAAAAATGACATGCAGCATCGGTCCAGTCTCTCGGTCGAATCTCTCGGTTAGCCTAGCGTTTTCCATTATATTAACTTTGAGGGTTTGAAAAAAAAAACTCAGTTCTCATGTCATGCAACTGATGATCAAGCTAATGATTTTTTATTTTTTATTTTGGTAAGTAAGCTCACAATTTTCAGTACTTGTTATTGTCAACATTCTAGCATGCACACAAATCGAGTACTGTCTCAACCAGAGTTATTTGTGTTCAATAAATGCCAAGCAGATCGAAATTTCTGCCACTGCTTAATGAAAAGTTTATATCTACTATATATATAAATGCGAATGTTGGGTGAATAGTATATTCGTCTAACATTTTCATTTTCAATTTTGCCCTTACTTGTATTCCAAAATTACATTATGTTTCCTTTTATACCGCACACAACAGAAATCCTCTCTCTTATTGTCAGCTCTCTGACTTTCCCTCCCGAGTTCTCTCTCTTAATTCAGAACCTCTCTCTTTTCGCCTCGCATGACTTGCCGCCGTTAGTAGCCACGGACCAGGCTGAATAGAAGCCCTCCTTCAAGTAGCAGCAGCTCTATCTCGATCTCTCCTACGTTTTCCACTCATAGCCGTTGTTTCGTCCAATAAGTGTCAATTGGAGATGAATAGTATTTTTCCTGTTATTCTTTCAAAAGTTCATACTCGTGTATGCGAGCATAAAGGAAATTAGAGAAATGTAATTTCTGTAAATATGTTATGTGCTCAGATCGGAAGGAAATGGTCTGGGTAGTTGATGGAGAGAAGGGTTTAGTTCAGCGAAACATTAGGGAAGAAGAAACTAAAGTGTTGAGTTCGTGTCTTACAAGGAAGTAGATGTACTGAAGATGGATACGGTGTCCCTAGCTACAGTGTCGTTCCATAAGAAGTGGAGTGTTGCGTTTTAAAGGATTAATGAAGTACTGCGTTTTAAAGGAAGGGTGATACTTCATCGTTTTGCTTAGAAGAAATGTTGCTGTCTTATTTGATCTGTTACACACCTGCTTGTCGTTAGCGAAAAGAGAATAAAAAATAATTAGAATATTTTGTCTTGTATCCACTGACATCCACTACTATAAGGATGAAAGAGAGCTACTAATTTTCCTATCTTGAAAAAGCCATTGTCAGACTTACTAGTTTGTTACTATTTTGGAGGTTAGGGACCCTCGAAGATCCCGTAGCAATACAAGATTTCAGTCTATTTTTCATTTTCAGCATCCTGTTCTTACATCTTACAATTGCATTACAGCAACTCATTCCACTTTCATCATTTACAAATATTCAGAATCATAACATTTGGTATACAGAGACGTTGATCTTACCCATCCTCAGCCAAACAACGTCATCAGCATCCTGAGCCAAACAGCTTCATCGTTACCAAACTAGAAATACATCTTACCCATCCCCAGCCAAATAGCTTCATTAATATCAACCATCCAAATAGCTTCATCTTTACCAACACAGAAATACATCCTACCATGGCAGAAAACACCTGATCCAAACACCAACAACAAGAAGTAATACAACACCAAATCGAATCACACCAACAAGAGCTCATTGAACTACCAACAGATGTCCAAGAAATTAAAGATATGTTGCGCACCTTTTTCACCCAACGACACAATCCACCACCCATAAACCAAGAACCACCACCAGAAATGGAAAACCCAGACCCAAGAAGGTTCAACCCCAAGCGGTCAAACTCGAGTTCCCTCAATTTCAAGGTGTTAATCCTGCAGCTTGACTCTGCAAAGCCAACCATTACTTTGAATTCACCAAACACCACTACCTCAGAGGCTATCGATGGCCTCTTACCATATGGAAGGAGATGCCCTCGCATGGTTCCAAAATGCTGCAAATGGAGGGTTCTGCCGTGATTGGGACACCTTTTCTAGATCGTTGGTCCTTCGTTTCGGACCGACAGCATATGATGATCCCATGGAGGCGTTGACAAGGCTCAAACAGACCAGCTCACTGGCTGGATATATGGCACAGTTTGAAACATTATCCAACCGTTTGAGGGGCCTCTTGGATTTACATAAGCTGAGTTGTTTCCTCAGTAGTTTGAAGGATGAGATTCGCATCCCAGTCAGCATGTTGAATACTATGAATTTAAATACAGCCTACGGATGAGCAAAAATGCAAGAGGAATACCACAGCAGTACAAAAAAATTCAGTAAAGCAATGGGGGAAAAGATCACTACAGCAATGGAAGGGAGCTTTTATTCCAAGGATAATTACAACAAATGGAAGAAACCAATGGGTTTTACTAAACTTGTAACCTCAATGCATATGGATGAGAAATGTCGAAAGGGGTTGTGCTACCATTGTGATGAAAAATGGAACCCAACACACTTGCAAGAACCTCAAAATGTAGCAGATGAGGAAAAGAAAGAAGCTGGTGAAAAGGAGGAAGAAAACAAGCACATAGAAATTCTGCCCAGCAGCAAAGATGAACTGGAGATTTCCTTGGCTGCCATAGCTCGAACTCCTACGATGCATACTATGAGGTTGGTGGGAAGTATTAAAGGGGATCAAGTTGTGATTCTAGTAGACTCAGGCAGCTCATACAACTTTATAGGTACTACTTTGGTCTCAAAATTGCAGCTGCCAGCAGATTACTTAGTAAATTTAAAGGTGAGGGTAGCTAATGGTCAAGGCCTAAACAGTGAAGGGTTGTGTAGAACAGTGCAGTTGAAGGTGCAAGGTAACTTACTACAACTTACTCTCCATTTATTAGACCTAGCTGGTTGTGATATTATATTAGGGGTTCAATGGTTAGAAACCTTGAGCCCTATCACTTGGGATTTTTCTAAGTTGCTCATGAACTTTATGTGGGAAGGGAAGACCATATAATTAAAAGGACTAAAATTGAACCCTTCAGTTGTGGAGGATAGTGAGAAAACATTCAAGGCTACTGGGGCCAAGGGGAAGTGGATTCTCTTACAAATTATGTGTGATGGGGGTGAGGAACCTGATTATGGGAATGTGGATGGGCAATTTTCAAAATTGTTGGAGGATTTTAAAGAGGTTTTCAATGAACCCCAAGGGCTACCACCACCTCTTAGCCATGACCATCATATCATCCTCAAAGAGGGCACCCAACCTATCACAAATAGATCCTACCGATACCCTTATTACCAGAAAACAGAAATTGAAAAAATTGTGACTAAGTTGTTGAAGTCGGGAGTAATTAGGCCTAGTTTTAGCTCTTTTTCCTCTCCTATTTTGCTGGTTCGTAAAGCTAACAGCAGTTGGTAGTTTTGTGTGGATTATAGAGCACTCAATAAGGAAATGGTAAAGGCAAAGTTTCTCATTCCAATTATAAATGAGTTAATGGGTGAACTCTTTTGGGTGGTGATTTTTTCTAAGCTCGATTTGCGATCGGGATATCACCAATTGAGGGTAGTGCCTAGTGACATTCCTGAAACAGCTTTCCATACCCATGACAGACATTACGTGTTTTTAGTGATACCTTTTGGCCCCACTAACGCTCCAGCCACATTTCAAGGGTTAATGAATGATATATTCAAACCATTTTTTAGAAGATTCGTGCTCATATTTTTTGACGACATCTTGGTATATAGTAAGTCTCTGGAAGAGCATGTGAATCATTTGAGGGAGGTTTTGAACATGCTGAAACAACATTGTTTATATGCAAAAAAATCCAAATTCGATTTGTCGTGGATGAAGTTGATTATTTAGGCCATATCATTAATTTCGAAGGTGTAATGGCAGATTCTTCAAAGATTAAGGCCATGTTAGAATGGCCTGAGCCTAAGAATGTGAAGGCCTTACGAGGATTCCTAGGGCTCACGGGTTATTATAGGAAACTAATCCGGAATTATGGGCTTATTGATGTCCCTCTCACCTCCTTACTCAAGAAAAACTCTTTTTCTTGAAACTTGGAGGCCAACAGGGCATTTGCAGCCTTGAAACAAGCGGTCTCCCATCCTTTGGTTCTTAAACTACTTGATTTCAGTAAATCCTTTATGATTGAGTGTGATGCTAGTGGAAATGACATTGGGGCTGTTTTAATGCAAGAAGGTAGACCCTTAGCTTATATGAGTAAAGCTCTAAAAGGGAAGGCATTGCTACTGTCCACTTATGAAAAAAGATTGTTTGCCTTAGTTATAGTAGTGCAGCGTTGGAGACCCTATTTATTGGGTCAGTCCTTTGTTGTTAAGACTGACCAACAGGCTTTGAAGTTCTTGCTCGAACAGAAGGTGGGTACGATTGCACAGCAGAAATGGATTACGAAACTTATGGGGTTTGATTTCCGTATTAAGTATAAAAAGGGGAAAGAAAATAAGGTCGTTGATGCTTTTTCAAGGAAAATGGAAGGAATAAAGAGGGAGAGAGTTGCTTAGCCTTGATAACCTTTCCCACAGTTGAATGGATTGAGGAATTAAAAAATAGTTATAAAGCTTCAGTTGAGATGGCTGAGTTGCTGGATAAATTGCAGTACATTTCAGTCCCTCCTGGTTATATTTTCCAGCAAGGGATTATTCTAATTATGGGCAGGATTGTGTTAGTTCCGGATTTCACTTTCAAAAACAAGGTGCTGGATTATTTACATGTGGACCCGCAAGCTGGTCATATAGGTTTTTTAAAAACCTATCAATAGGCTAGGCGAGAATTCTTTTGGAAGGGGATGAAAAGTGACATAAAAAAAAAAAAAAAAAAAAAAAAAAAGATAAGGGAGTGTGATGTTTGTCAAGTGAACAAGAGTGAAACAATGGCCCCACCAGGTCTACTACAACCCTTACCAATTCCCAACCAAGCTTGGACTATTATTTCTTTAGATTTTATCGAAAAGCTACCATTATCCAATGGAGTTAGTGTCATATTAGTGGTAGTGGATCGCTACACTAAGTATGTTCATTTTCTCGCTTTATCACACCTTTACATTGCCCAAGGAGTTGCTCAGATTTTTATGGATCATGTATTCAAGCTGCATGGACTTCCTAAATCAATAGTTTCAGACCATGATCCTGTGTTCTTTAGTTCTTTTTGGAAGAGCTTATTTGAATTACAGGGGTCTACACTGAGTTTTAGCTCAGCATACCACCCTCAGTCTGATGGACAGACTGAGGCTCTTAATAAGTGTCTACAAACTTATCTAGGCTGCTACACAGGTACTAAATAGAAATAATGGAGTAAATGGGTTCCTTTGGCAGAGTATAGCTACAATAATTCTTATCACACTTCAACAAAAATCTCACCTTTAGAAGCACTGTATGGGTATCCTCCCCCTCGTCTATTGTCCTATATACCAGGTACTTCAGCTACAGAGGCAATGGATCAATTCTTGAGAACAAGAGAATAGATCAAGGAGCTATTAAAGGCAAATCTCGAGTGGGCTCAAAACCGTATGAAGTTTTTTGCAAATCAAAGGAGAATAGAAAGAAGTTTTGAGATTGGAGAGTGGGTGTACTTACATTTGCAGCCCTATCGACAGAACTCAATGGTGAGCCACCAGAATTTAAAACTGTCCCCGAGGTTCTCCGAACCGTTTAAGATTCTCCAGAGGCTTGGAACCATCACGTACCGCTTAGATCTTCCAACATCATCCCTCATACACCCCATATTCCACGTTTTTTGTATAAAGAAGAAACTTGGATCTCAGATTCAGCCCTTTCCAACACTACCACCCACGAATAAAGAAGGGGAAATTTCACCAGTGCCAGAAAAGGTGGTCAATCGACACTTGAAGAGACTTGGGGACCGTGCCATGATGGAGGTACTGGTCAAGTGGACGAGAGCTCCTTTCGAAGACAATACATGGGAGCTACTTTGGAAACTGCAAGAGCGTTACCCACACCTTGTGGGCAAGGTCTTTAAGTAGAGGGGATTGTTATGGGCTCAGATTGGAAGGAAATGGTATGGGCAATTGATGGAGAGAAGGGTTTAGTTCGGCGAAACATTAGGGAAGAAGAAATTAAAGTGTTGAGTTTGTGTCTTACAAGGAAGTAGATGTACTAAAGATGGATATGGTGTCATTCTGAATAGGGAACTAGGGTGTCGTTCCATAAGAAACGGAGTGTTATGTTTTAAAGGATTAATGAAGTGTTGCATTTTAAAGGAAGGGCGATACGTCTTCGTTTTGCTTAGAAGAAATGTTGCTGTAGAAATGTTGTTGTCTTATTTGATCGGTTACACACCTGTTTGTCCTTGGCGAAAAGAGAATAAAAAACAGTGAGAACATTTTGTCTTGTATCCTTGACATCCACTACTATAAGGATGAAAGAGAGCTGCTAATTTTCCTATCTTGAAAAAGCCATTGTCAAACTTACTAATTTGTTACTATTTTGGAGGTTAGGACCCTCGAAGATCCTGTAGCAATACAAGATTTTAGTCTATTTTCCATTTGCAGCATCCTATTCTTACATCTTAAAATTGCATTACAACAACTCATTCCACTTTCATCATTTACAAATATTCAGAATCATAACAAAATACATAAATAAGAACAATTACAAAAATTCTTCATTAGAGAACATTACACCCAAATTTAAAAAAGAAAAGAATCAACCCCTTCGATTTGAGGAGGAAGATTTCTAAGATTTCGAAATTTCTACAAAATCACTAAAACACTATATCGATATACATGAAAACCAAACAAGAACAAAGCTAGAAACAAGAACACCCTTTGTGCACTGCTATTACTGCTTCTTCCATCGTTCATTTGTATTTGCCTTAGCCCAGATTACATCACAAGGTGCAGACTGTTAACATATACACGATCTTAACAAGAACAAAAAAAATCAGATCTCAAAGAATCTTACATTCATATTTGAAGAAGCCAAAAAAAAAAAAACTCAAATTAGAAGAAGAAAATAAAAAAAAACTCCACCTTTCCCAGACCAAACACAGGAACGTTTGTAGAGAGGAGATTTGAGAGATTTGACAGACACGGTTGAAGAATTGTGAGGACACAGAGAGAGAGACCTCTAGTTTCCGACGAAAAATAGATTATGAAAGAGAGAGCTGTGAGAGAGTGAGTTTGAGGAGGGTCGAGAGAGAGAGAGAGAGAGAGAGAGAGAGAGAGAGTGAGAGAGAGAGAGAGAATTATAAGAGGGGGAAGAAGGTTCGGGAAGGGAAGGCAGGAAGGGGGAAGAAAAAGGAAAAAAAAAATGGGGTGCCGGCTAGGTTTATAAGATTTTCTTTGGGCTTTACAAGTGCATTTTAGATCTTATTAGAAATAGTCTTGAATATTATTTTTTGAAAATGATAGTAAATTTTCATAAAATTCTTAAGGAAATAAAAACTCTAATGAGATGAAATTTAATGTTGCATAGTGTTTTATTCCCTTCATAAGAATCAAAAGAAAATGTTCACAAATTAAATTTTAATGTTGTGCAGTATTTTATATCTTTTAATTTTGAGTCTTGTAAATATTGAATTGAATTTTTGTGTTCTACTACAAATATGTAGTTAGCTATATAATTTACTCTGTTTCTATTAATGGTTTCTTTTTAGTGATTTATTAAAATATATACTTTCTAAACCTAAATGTTTCTTCCATTTTCGGATAAATTGAAGATTTTCTTTCAAAATAAATATATTTCTTAGTATAATTATAAATTTCCATCTGGGAATGAATTATAATTTTTTTAATAATTTAAATAAATCTGTATATTTATTAGATCTCTTATTATTCTTAATATATAGTTATTTAATAGGGATATATGTAAAAGTTTCGGTTCGTACCCAAAAACACCGTTCGAATTGAATAGTACTACTTCGATCCAGATCGAATCGAACTAGAAATTTGTTTAGTCAATTTTGTTACTTTATTTGTGGGGTCAAAGAGATTTCAATTTGGTCTCGAGATTTGTGATTTTTAAATTGGACCGGATTAAAACTGAATGAACAATATATATATTTAAAGTATTACATTCATACATACTTTACTATTTATACTTAATTAAAGTAATTAAGTTTTTTTTTTTTAAATACCTAAGTTGCAAGCAAGCATTAATAATTTATGGACAATGAAGTTACGTGATACATAAAAGGTTAGAATTTTAATTTTTAATATAGGCCATTATCAATAATTATGAATACTAAAATCTAAGTTACAACTATCAACATCATAAATATACTTATAATTAAATATTTTTTTTAATTACATAATCCACATTAAGAATTAACTTAATTGTAATACTAATAATTTAAATAATTTTTTTATAATTTATCTGCCAAAAAAAATAAAGATGAAACAATTTATGCTTGGTATTGGGTCGAACCGAATGGTTTCGGTCCCAGTCGGGTCCATATCGGAGTTGAGTCTGGTCCATATTGACTCTCTCTGCATGTTCACTGGGAAGAGAAATTATTTGTTCCCTCCTTATAATCCGTAGCACTCGTTACCTTTTTTTTTTTTTTTTTATAATAATCAAAAGAAAATAAATTCATTTTTTTTTTTTTAAATCGAGCTGGAACTAAAGCAACAAAGTTAGCCCATTTAAGATAGAACTCTTCAGGTATGCTAGACTTGGAACCCATCCGGTTCTTTAAGAGGTTAAGAAAAATATTAAATGTACCTAAGAAAAATTTACAAAAAATTTACTTCTCTATATGTCAATTATTGATATGTTGAAATTTATAAAATTTAAAATTCAATGTCCCACATACCTATCTTGATAGAGTTTGAAATAGCTTAAAACTTATCAGTTAATAGATAAGTTATAATGGAATAAGAAAATTTTTAAGAGATAAGATTAACTCTTTATCTATAATCACAGTCAAACACAAAGTCTTAGATTTCTTGATGGTCAGAAGTCTATAAATAGTACTGAGGGATTAAAGTGTTCTCACCTACAATATTAAAGTACTTTTAGCCATCGGGAGACACTTGTGAGACTAAGTTGCTAGGGTGATCCTTCTCTCATAGTCATATCAAATTCTTCATCAAAGAGATGAAGAAATGTACGTGTTTAATTATTATTACTTTATTATTGTGAATCATAGAAAATTAAAGATCCAATTATTAATGTACTTATTAAAATATTTAATATGTGGTATCAAAGCATCAGGTTATAGATTTTTTTATGATCTCAATAAAATATACAGTGTATATGTGCCTGGGTGATCTTATCATGATATGATCGACTGAAAGTAACACTGTCCTTTGGGTCTGACAAATAAATTTACGAAGGGTCCGGTTACTATACCTCCCCATCTTTACTGTTGGGCGGTTTTTTTTCACATTTTTAAATACGTTTAAAAAATTAAAAAAAAATATACCAATACATTTAAAATCACTTTCTTAATCACTAAGTAAAAAAAAAAAAACACTTAACCAGTAGTCAAATGAAGTGGGCATAGTAGTGTTTTCCATTTACGAAAGGTGTTTATTTATTTTTTAAGTAACTATTATGCGTTAAAGAATTACGCAGTGTTGCATGTGTTCTCGCATATAGATTTATTCTTATTTTCTCCTTTTTTTTCGTTATATTGTGTCTGTGATGGAGAAACTGAGTTGAAGAACTGCATGATTCATGTTGGTGGTTGAGGAAACTGAGTTGAGGAAAAGGGCCGCCGTGTGGGTCAGCAGTATGCAGTTTATGGTGGCCGGTGTTACCGTGTCTGTAACTCACCATGTACAGCCGTGAAAAGGGTTGGCGTAAGGGCTGTGAAGCCCCGAATGGATGATGCCCGTTAGCGGTTTTTTCCTCGGGCTTTGTTGGTACCAAAAAAAAAAGAAGCAAGAGGGTTGTGTGCCTTTTCTATATAATGATTCACAAGTCAAATATAACGATTGTTGTGTCAGAATGCAACGGATGCCATTTGGGTACCGAGAGTACTTCAGATACTCTCAAATACTCTCATTATTATTTTTTACTTTATTATTACTTTTCATCTATTTTTTTTACTATTCATTACTTTTTACTTACTTTTTATTACTATTTAATATTCTATTATTACTTTTTCATTACTATTCATAAACATTCTCAAACATTTTCACTAATCAAACTAAGCTTAACTTTTTTAAGAAATCTGGACCGAAGGATATTCAACAGTAAAAGTACGTAGTTAGGTCCAGATATAAAACTTTTTTAAGAAAAAGAAGATTTACTTCCATAGCCCTGCTCTGGACGAGCTTACGCGCGAGAATACAACTCGTGATTGCTGGGGTACTTCACGAACCTTCAGCATAAAACAGTGTCAAATTGTGGAGGATAAAATACATGACAGCCCTGCTGAAGGTTTTAGGATAAAATACAAACCATCAGTATTGGTGTTTTTCTTTCTTTTTTTTGAGTATAACGTACTGTAACATAATTAAGGTTCTATTAGGCGTGGCATGTTAAAAAAATAAATGAAGATTAACTTATATATTCAATACTGTAATTGATATTGCCTATTTATTTACTTCACATGTATTATCAGTACCGGATATAAACTAAATTTGTCATTCACTTGGGGTCTTAACTCTTTGTTGCTTTCTACAAATACTGATTTTTGGGGATTTACAAAATCATATGTAGAGAGAGTCATATAAATATTATGTTTTATTTTTCCAAGTCCTTCATTAATGCTAATTTACAAAGTTATAATATGAAATGAGTGCTTACGGATAAAAAGGTAATGAACACTGAGCGTAGGGACACTGCACTTTCATTTTCCATCACGGATGAAAAAAACTGTGGTAGAAGTAGGATTTCATGTCGTTCATAAGTACGTACCTACAATTAATGGATTTTCCCATTTGGCATGGAAGAGAAGGATGTCATTAAAGAATATTACTTATTTGAACGAAGAATGTTTACTTTTGCTGAATGTTTATTTTATGTACATTAACCATAAGTCTTTAATCACGAGTTGTATTCTCGTAAGCTCGTCCCCGATCGCCGACGCGCGTCACAAAAGCCGCTGTGTTTTCGTACTATTGGTCGGTGTAATCCCTATGCTATGGGGGCGCGTGGTTATGCAGTTTTCGTTGGAATCCAACTAAATGATCGAACTTCCATCTTGTGTCAGACACACACGTACAAAATGAAAGTTAGATGTGGTGGTATCACTTTAAGGGACTTTAATTCCATCTATAGCAACATGGCCTTCAAAGACCACACCATACTTTGTAGTAGCATCAGCTTCAAAGATCTCATCCTTTCTACTCATATGATCATTTTCACAGACCTTACCATCAATGGAAAAACCAGATTCAGAGACCTCATCAACTACAAAGACGTACATCATCTTCAGATACCCTTTTTTATATTTATACATAATATATATTAGTACAACAAAAATCAAAATAAAAACTACTATCATAGAAAGAAAATACCCACAACTGAGAAATAAAAAATCACAACAAAAACACAAAATAAAAATAGGAAAAGAACTCATAAATTTCCAAATCCAAAACAACCATACAAACTCCTAACCCTAACATCAGCTCATAAAATCAAAATAGGGACAAAGATACAGTCTTTTGATTTTACCAGCCCTAAGAATCACCGCCAGTATTTGTCGTCTTGAGGGCCTGATCATGAGACTCTTTTAATTCCGTTATGAAGCTTAACGAAACTGCAAGGAGCGATATGGCATAGATGAGCCATCCAGTAATCTTGAGAGACAATGGAACTGGAATGGTAACCCCAATGAAAAACGCCGTATATGTGAAGAATACGCCACAGTTGACAACAACTTTAGCTCCTACCATGTACTTGGGATTAATGAACCAACCAACGAAGAAACAAGCAAATGCAAGTAAGATTGCCAGATTCAGAAAATGGAATTCTGTGGGAAAATTGAGTGAACTTGAACGAAGGCAAGTGTTACATTGATAGCTGCTGTTAAGCAAGAAGGAAGGATAATTTTAGCCCAGTCCATGTTGTGGCGCCGTTCAGGTTCAACTGGCCCCAAGCCAACTCCTGCTTCCATGCGAACGACTGGATCAGTAGTACTACTAGAAGGTGGCGATGGCCATGCATGAACTAGGGTAGAGAAAACTCGGACGAAATAGGCCATACTGCCTGCCATCGAAGAATGGATTTTGATATGGAATGGTATATTTAGTTTTAACAGAGAGAAAATTAAAGGCGCTTGCTCGAGCTACAAGCTAGAAATATCTTATATATATAAAAACAATTGGGACACTGAACAAGTTAATTGCAGAAAACTTGGTGAAATATCGCACAGGAAATTAATTAAAAGGTAGGAAGAGGAACGAAAAGAAGAGAAATTAACAAGGTAGGAAGAGGAAGGAAACGAAGAGCTGGCCAAAGGAATTGAAGAGAAGAGAATGCAACGGCCTTGAAGTTAAAGAAGAAGGCCGAGTACTGGTTTTTTGTTGCGAATATTTACAGGGTGAGAAGTCGAGAGGCTCTTTATATAGTAGAGGCTCTTCCCAAACTCTCCTTGTCTTGTATAAAAATTACGGGGACATAAACGCGCCCCGGGGGGGGGGGGGGGGGGGGGGGGGGGGGGGGGGGGGGGGGGGGGGGGGGGGGGGGGGGGGGGGCGCTGGACCGGGACTTCTTTATATAGTAGAAATTATTTTTAAATTTGAAATATTTTATTTTTTATCTACTTATTGTCTAAACATTATAATTTTTTTTAAATTTTAAATAAAACATCCAAAATTGTTTTTTTTTTAAATTTTAAAATAAGAATTATATTAAAAAAATTATATTCGAATATTTTTTTAAAATTTTATAATATGTTTATTTAACATTTTCTTACCACTCTTTTAAAATTCAATAAAATATATTAATTAAAAATATTTTTCTCATTTCCCTTTTGAAATCCTGTGACCGTGCCATGTCTGTCTTCCTCCACCCATTATAGCCAGGATTTCAAAAGGGAAATGAGAAAAATGGTGCACGCACTCGGTTAAGGATATACATTTTTTTGTAATGTGTACTATTACTTTTTTTAGTACACTAAGGTCAGAGAAGGCAAAGAAGGTCAGAGAAGGCAACCCTCAGGCCGTATGATGAAGTCTCAATCGATCTTTTAGATCTAGGGGATGGTGTTGGGTAGGGTTGACAAAACTAAAGGCCATCATGTTGAGGGTTAGATCAATCGATCTTTTTGATCTAGAGATGGGTATGGTTTCGGTAAGACATGAATTAACGTTGATTATAGTACTGCATGCATGGGTGAACTGGAAAGCTTTTGTATAAGACTAAAAACTTTAAGGATATTTCTGACATTAAGGATATACATTTTTTTGGATGCATGTGTACGGATATTGGTGTTGGTCATGGCCTGGTTTTTAGTCTACCCGACCCAACACCATCGATACACTTTTTTGACATTAAGCCGTAAGGTATTTCTGACGTTAACAAGATCATAAATGTATGTTCAAAACTAAAGGCCGTGATGAGGGTTAGATCAATCGATCTTTTTGATCTAGAGATGGGTACGTATGGTTTCAGTAAGATATGAATTAACGTTGATCATACAGCATGCATGGGTGAACTGGAAAAGTTTTGGATAAGACTAAAAACTTTAAGGATATTTCTGACAATAAGGATATACATTTTTTTGGATGCATGCGTATGCAGGATATTGGTGTTGGTCATGGGTTTTTAGTCTACCCTACCCAACACCATCCATAGACTTTTTTGACATTAAGGTATTTCTGACATTGACCAGATCATAAATGTATCTTCAAAACTAAAAGCCGTGATGATCAGGGTTAGATCAATTGATCTTTTTGATCTAGAGATGTGTATGGTTTCGGTAAGACATGAATTAACGTTGATTATTGTACTGCATGCATCGGTGAACTGGAAAAGTTTTGTATAAGACTAAAAACTTTAAGGATATTTCTGACATTAAGGATATACAGTTTTTTGGATGCATCTGTATGGATATTGGTGTTGGTCATGTGTTTTTAGTCTACCCTACCCAACACCATCCACAGACCTTTTTGACATTAAGGTATTTCTAACATTGACCAGATCATAAATGTATGTTCAAAACTAAAAGCCGTGATGATCAGGGTTAGATCAATCAATCTTTTTGATCTAGATATGTGTATGGTTTCGGTAAGACATGAATTAACGTTGATTATTGTACTGCATGCATCGGTGAACTGGAAAAGTTTTGTATAAGACTAAAAACTTTAAGGATATTTCTGACATTAAGGATATACATTTTTTTGGATGCATCTGTATGGATATTGGTGTTTGTCATGTGTTTTTAGTCTACCCTACCCAACACCATCCATAGTCTTTTTTGACATTAAGGTATTTCTGACATTGACCAGATCATAAATGTATGTTCAAAACTAAAAGCCGTGATGATCAGGGTTAGATCAATCGATCTTTTTGATCTAGAGATGTGTATGGTTTCGGTAAGACATGAATTAATGTTGATTATTGTACTGCATGCATCGGTTAACTGGAAAAGTTTATAGGGTTGGACGCAAAATATGTTGCCAAAATTCTCCATGGGTGTGGTTTTTTTCCTGATATTGGTATTAGTAATCTTGCTCGGAGGTCTGTTGTGATAATAGATCGCCATAATAAGCTGAGGATGCATGATTTGATTCGAGATATAGGAAGGGAAATTGTTCGCGAAAGTTCATGTAAAGATCCAGGAAAACGTAGTAGGTTGTGGTTTCGTGAGGACATGTTAAATGTACTAAACAGTGAAGATATGGTAAGACATTCACATTTATGCATAACCATGCATGTGGTTTCAGACCATAGATCAGGTGTGCAAAAGTATGGCACGCTGCATCGTCAATAGACTCCCTTGTGGTGCTGAGGACCAGATCAAGTGTCCGATCATTTTGACACCGTCCAATCATTTTGAGACAGTGTACAAGTGCTAAAGCATCAAAAGTCAAGAAATTTAGCAAGTGACTGAGCGTAGGGACCTCTTCACTTTTATGAAGAGAAATTTAGCATATTGCCAAACATTCAGATCATATGTTTGCCAAACATAAATTTAGACAAGTCAGCTTAAAATTTAAAAAACGACATCAATCCCTTAAATTTAGAGTGAAATCAATCCTTTAAATTTCCCAATGTCGTTTCTTCCGGCCACTCTTCACACATAAAGAAAAGACATTATTAGATGTGACATCTAATGCCCACCAGTATACTTCACTACACTAATCGAAAGCTCATGGTAATCTTCCATTGGATGGGGCATCTTGAAGGCATGCCAACTAAAAAGTTCAAGAGAGTCTGTACAAGCCAATTCTTCCACTTTATATTTTTCATAGTTTCCTAATTGCTTTAGCAAATCTTCATCTTTAGTCGTTGCAATGATGCTCTAGCAAATTGCTTTAACAATTTCCCTTCCTATATCTCGAATCAAATCATGCTCCTAATTCCCTTGACTTAATAGGGACTTACGAAATTTCCCTTAACATGAGTTCCCAAGATACAATTATTTCCTTGACAAATAGATTAAAAGCATTCCGGATTGAGATAAAAGGAGGGGTGGCCTTGGCGCACTCTTCCTCCACGTATTTTTTAAGATATTTTAATTTTAAATATCATTCAAATAAAATTATTTTTAAATTTGAAATATTTTATTTTCTATCTACTTATTGTCTAAACATTATAATTTTTTTTTTAATTTTCAATAAAACATCAAAAATTGTATTTTTTTTTAATTTTAAAATAAGAATTATATTAAAAAATTATATTTGAATAATTTTTTTAAATTTTATAATATGTTTATTTAACATTTTCTTACCACTCTTTTAAAATTCAATAAAATATATTAATTTAAAATATTTTTCTCATTGCGCTTTCGAAATCCTGTGACCGTGCAATGTCTGTCTTCCTCTAGCCATTATAGTCAGGATTTCAAAAGGGAAATGAGAAAAAGATGAGCCTTTGTGAATTAAAATAATAATTATATTATTGGAAATGCCAGAATAGGAGATCAGGATTTTTCTCATTTGTCTTTCTTAATCGAGAATCTAGACATATGTCCGCCATCCTCCTTGACCCTCTCTCTCTCTCTCTCTCTCATATTAATGCATGTCTGGTACATGATACATCTTACTCTTTATGTATCGATAGTAGCAATAAGAGTAGCAATATTCTTACTCTTCAGGTACACGTGGCGGGTACACTTATTCAACTATACCATACATATTATAAGAAAATTGCTTATTTGTAGCTAGTTAATTTCAGCAAAATAACTATTTACAACTAAAATGAATCTATTTTGATCATAAATGGTCTTTTTGCTGCAATTAAATGATCTAAAAAATTCAATTTTCTTGTAGTGACATATATGTATACATATATGATATGTAATTTTTCTTATTGCTACTCTTCAGGTACACGTGGCGGGTACACTTTATCACACTTCCTTTCTTGATATATAGTATCCCACTTCCTTTTCTATTTGTCTTTATTATATATAGTAAAATGCTATTTGCAAGCGCCGGTTGTAAACGGCTTGCAATCGACTGCTGAGTTGGCAAAAAGAAAACGTTGCATTTTGTTTTTTTTAAGGTTTCGTTTGTCCCACTGCCCTTCCCCCTCCTCCATCCCAAATCGTAGACTCTTCCCTCTCCTCTCCATCCCAAATCGCTGCAACCTTTCCTCTCTCTCCTCAGACCTAAGCTGCAAGACGGCGAGACCCTCCCTCTCTGGTAAGACCTTCCCTCTCTCTCTGCGAAAAGGGTCTGGACGTTTGGACGAGAGAGTGAGCGGATGAACAGTGGACGGGGCTAGGCTGGATGAACCGTGGTGGCACGGCTGAAGTTGGCTGAGGGAGTGCGGCTGGACACTAGTTGAGAGAGAAAGTGAGGGTGATGAGCGAGAGAGTGAGCAGAGAAACGAAGTAAGCCTAGAGAAGGAGGGAGTAACTGTGAGAGGGACTCACCGAGAGGAGTAGCGACGGGCTGGGGTGGCTTGGGGTGTTTAGCGATGATCTCTGTACAGGTGGTAGTGGCGTGGAGGAGCTGGCTGTTTACAGAGGAGCCGTGCCAAACGGAAGAGCTGGGCTCTGCTTTCGAGGGTTAAAACAGAAATGTTTCGGTGATGTGGTTCTTCGTGGGGTGGGGTGGAGGTGCAGTGGCGCGGGTCATGCATGATGGTGATGGTGGTTGGCTACGGGTGCTATGGGGGTGACAGTGGATGGCTACGGGTGCTATGGGGTGGCGGTGCCATGGAGAAAGTAGTTGAGGTTCAAACTCTTACGGTATTCAACGAAGCTAGTAGCAAATTGCCATTGTGCATCTATGAGAGCAGAGCAGGGGAGAGAACTTAGAGACGACGGCAGAGTCAAATGCTAGTAATTGTCTTCTTCTTATTTTATTTTATTTTATTTGACGTAGACATGGCGACTCCACACCATTTGCATGAACCGACTGTATGTAGCGGCGCTGTTATATATATTACATTATCATTATTACTATCATCAACTTCAAATAAGAGAAATGCTTGGGATCCGAATTTGGGTCCCGAATGTGTGTCCCGAATGCTTTTTTTTTTTTTTTAGTGATTAAGGAAGTGTTTTTGAATGAGGTTGTGAATTTTTTATTTTTTTAAAAAATGTTTATGATAATTAAAAAAATCCATAAAAAATAAAAATAAAAATAAAAAAATGAAATGCACTGTTCGGTGAATATTTTCGGGCTACTCTTTCGATAGCCGTAGCAGGACTCTTCAAATAAAACTACCCGCGGATTGAGGCTAGTCTTGGGAAAGCACCTCACAATACAACCCAGAGAAAACATGAAGAGTGGCAATAAGAAAAATTACATATCAATATTGCTACTCTTCAGGTACACGTGGCGGGCGGAGGATTAACGGTTCTTTGTCTGGGCAGTTAACTAGGAAAAGCAGCAAATGAGAGCAGAAAAATGGTGCATGCACTCTGTTGAGGATATAGATTTTTTTGTCATTTGACCTAGGATCATGCTACAGCCCCCGCTGGGGCTCCCGCTGGGGTTGTTGTAGGGTTGTTCATCCGGGTTCCAACCCGGGTACACCCGGACCGGAACCCAGGTTTCAAATCCGGGCCGGAACCCGGACCGGGTTAGCCCGGGTCAAACCCGGGCCGGAACCCGGATGAGTCTGGGTTGTAAATCCGGAACCCGGTTTTCTTTTTTTTTTCTTTCTTTCTTTCATTCTTTTTTAGTCTATATTCATGAGCTTGATAGTTATGATGTAACTGATGTTATTATTTACACTTTCAAAATTATTTACTAAACATCTTGATATTTAAAAAAAAAAAGGGATTCCGGGGTTCCGGATTTACAACCCGGTACCCGGACCGGGTCAACCCGGGTTTTGCAACCCAGGTTCCGGCCTTGAAAAAAAAGAAAAAACCCAGGTTCCGAATTTACAACCTGGTACCCGGACCGGGTCAACCCGGGTTTTGCAACCCGGGTTCCGGCCCGGAACCCGGAACCGGAATCTGGTTTCCCGGGTTCTAGACCTGGCCGGAAAAAAACCCAGCCCGGATGAACACCCCTAGGTTGTTGTAGTGTTTTTTGTGTGTTTTTTTAAAGTTATCTTTTATATAAAATTTTTAACATTTTTAAATATGAAAAAAAATAAAATAAATTTAGAATATCATTAAAAAATATTTTCTTAATCAGTAAGTAAAAAAAAATCATTAAAAAATACTTCCTTAATCACGAAGTAAAATAAAAAATTATTTTTTATTTTACTTTCTAATTAAGAAAATATTTTTTAATAATATTATATATTTTTTAAATATTAAAAATTATTAAAAATTTTATATAAAATAAGAATTAAAAATAAATACACAAAAAAATATACATTAGGCAAGCAGTAGCTCCAGCGGAAGCTGAGAGCGGGACGCCAGCATTTTCCTCTGTACTATTACTTTTTTTAGTACATTAAGGTCAGAGAAGGCCGCAACCCTCGGGNAAAAAAAAAAAAAAAAAAAAAAAAAAAAAAAAGGGCCGTTTAAAAGAGTATTCTTTGGATTTGGAATTTTATGAGTTCTTTTCTTATTTTTATTTTGTGTTTTTGTTGTGATTTTATATTTTTCACTTGTGGGAATTTTCGTTGTATGATACTTGTTTTTATTTTGATTTTTGTTGTAATAATTTCCTCGTTTATTAACATAACTCAAAGGGTAAAACTGGAACCATAATTATTATATATATAATATATATGAAGTTAAATATAAAAAAAAGGGGGTTGTTTTGTGATAATGAAAAAGAGATTTCCACGCCAATAAAATCGATGAAGGAGATTTCATTAATGAATTCATCTCCTCGCTCATGCTATTACTCTTGCTCAGCAGCTGCCCTCAACTTTGCTAATGTGGGTACTGACTTGTCGCAAAAAACTCAATAACTCTAAAGATATTGGTCTGAAAGTTTTGAGTACCGACAAATTGTAACAATCCAATCCAAATATTATTAAGAAGATCAATAATTTTAGGAAAATATAGTATGACTACTAAATATGTCTATTAAATGTGTCCACTCATATATTTTTTTTTAATGATTAAATAAGTGACTATTAGTAAATTTATATTTTTTTTTCTTCTTAAAAGTTAAGGATGTTTAAAAAATGTTTAAAGAAAAGAAAATATGTTTAAAAATATTTTTTTTTAAGGATGCTGGAAATGGAAATTTGCTGCTCAATCAATTTTTGCCGAAAATGGAAGTAGAGAGATTGCTACGATTTTGAGGTTTCATCCGAGTGGGAGGGGAGGGAGGGATGGAGGCGTGCAAAGGGGAAGAGAGAAGCTAGATTTGTATAGTTTTTTTTTTTTTTTTTTAAATATTTTGTACAGGCCATTCAAAAAGGGGAATTGTTAAGTACAATCGGTTTGGCGCACCAAACCACGTACCAACACTCACATAACTTTCTTTATTACAAAAAAATAAATAAATAAAAGAATGTCTTACATTTAATATTGATGCACGGTTTGGTGCTCAAAATCGCTTGCAATAATACTTTTCTTTTAAAAAATGACATGCATCATCAATCTAGTTTCTCGGTCGAATCTCTCATGAGTTAGCCTAGCGTTTTCCATTATATTAACTTTGAGGGTTTGAAAATAAATTTCAGTTCTCATATCATTCAACTGATGATCAAGCATATATACATATTTATTTTGGTAAGTAAGCTCACAAGTTTCAGCACTAGTTGTCATTGTAGCATGCACACAAATCGAGTACTACTGTCTCAACCAGCATTATTTGTGTTCAATAAATGCCAAGAGGATTGAAATTTCCTCCACTGCTTAATGAAAAGTTTATATATGCCAATATATAGGGATGTAAAAGTTTCGGTCTGTACCGAAAAACACCGTTCGGATTGAATAGTACTTCGGTCCAGATCAGATCCAACTGGAAATTTGTTTAGTCGATTTTGGTACTTTATTTGTGGGATCAAAGAGATTTTAGTTCAATCTCGAGATCAGTGATTTTTAGACCGGACCAAATTGAAACTGAACTAACAATATATATACTTAAAGTATTACATTCATACATACTCTACTATTTATACTTAATTAAAATAATTAAGTTTGTTTTTAAATACCTAAATTACAAGTAAGCATTAATAATTTATAGACAATGAAGTTATTTGATACATAAAAAGTTAGAATTTTAAATTTTTAATATAGGCCATTATTAAGAATTATGAATACTAAAGTTTAAGTTATTATAACTATCAACATCATAAATATACTTATAATTAAATATTTTTTTAATTACATAATCCACATTAAGAATTAAATTAATTTTTTTATTAATTTATCTGCCAAAAAAGATAAAGATGAAACAATTTTTTTAAGTACTTTTTTTTTAACTATTTTTATGCTTTTTTTTTAAGAAAATGCTGGTTATCCTGCTCTTCATGAGATTTTTTTATTTTTTTTAATTCTTTCAGCTTAGTGATTAAGAAAGTATTTTTTAATGATGCTGTAAATTTTTTATTTTTTTAAAAAATATTTAAAAATGTTAAAAAATACATGTGAAAAAAAAACAACAAAAAAAAAACACTCCAAATACACTAGCGGGAACCCCACTAGCTCTGGTTGTAGAGCCACCTTTTTTTTATATCTTTAAATATATTTTTTTAAAAATTTACAGCATCAATAAAAAAATATTTTCATAATTATTAAAATAATAAAAAAGGGTCGGGACAATATGTTGAGACCATAGCATTTTCCTTTATTTTTTTAGCCTTTTCGAGATCATGATTCACACCTCGTGGTGTTGAATGAATGAGGTCACGCCTAATATTGTATGTTTAAAAGATGTTTAAGGAAAAGAAAAGAAATCAGTGATGGCGTGACCTGGTCCCTTCCTCTTCCCTTTAATTTCTTTAGCTTTTCGATTGGAAAATGTCAAAACTTATATTATTATCTTATTATTATGGCACTAGTTTACCTTAAAATGAAACGATAGTTTAATAAAGTAGTACTCTCACAAGTTGACCTTATACCTGATCAGTACCTCATGATGATGATGATCTCGAAATCGCAAATAAAACAATTTTAGATTGGGACACCAGATATCGTATTACGGTTACTACAAGAAAAATAGACTTTTATGATTAATTTATTGCAACCAACAGACTGAATTAGTCGTAAATACAGACTATTTGCGACTAATTCAATTTATTGGTTACACTAAATTGATCGTAAAAACCTGTTTTTTTTGTAGTGAATCGCTTTCGGCATTGCACAAGGCCACAAGTTATCCACAGAGATATCAAATCTCTATGGATATCTCACTTTTATAACATTTAATAGCTTAAGTTCTCCCCGATAATGCTTTCTGGTGTCAGAGCGAGAATTCAACAAGTAGCTAGCATTATCGGGGAAAAAGGGTACAAAAATTAACATCAAAACCCCAAGGTTGAAAGTTAAGCTTGCCATATGATATAATATATTCATATAATATTGATATTTATCGTCCTGGCATTTTCCCCATCTCCAGTGTCAATATCATTCGACTATTAAATTGGGGTTCTTCCCTTTTCCTTTGGCTGGTTGGGGTGGAGTGGACTATATGATGGAATAAACTTGCTAATTAAGTTCATTGTGAACGATAGATATTATGCATATAAATAAATAAAAGTTGTACAACTCGATCGTTGTCAATCTAATCCCGACCTAGTTTGTCCTTATAATTACAAGAAAAACGGATTTTTGTAACTATTTGTTTGCGACGAAAAGATTATTTGTGACTAAAATAAACTCATTTTAACTGTAAATAATCATTTCATTGAAATTAACTGGTCACAAATAAGTAGTTTTCTTGTAGTGAATTAACAAATCCTAGAAAAGGTTGAATTATTAATTTTTAAGTACATATATGTATGGTACTGACGCATCAATTAATTATAAATATAGATCAGTTGTGCTAATTTTTTTTTTTTCGCGTCCACATCGATCGTGGTCTCAAAGTCATGCCTAGAGGTCTGCATTCCGACCTTAAAATCAGTCATTTCTCCTCTCAAATAGTCAATTTACATTCTATTTTGCATTTTAAGAAATATAAATGAACAACCTATTAATGATATAATTTTTTTAAAAAAATATAATAGTAATAATAACATGAATAATAGAATGTTTACAATGATAATAAAACATAAAATTATGGACAATGCTAGGGTATCTATCAAATGTGTCCACCAAATTTGCACACTAGTACAAATCAGTTTTCTTATTTTTCTTTTCTTTTCTTTAAACATGTTTTAAACATTCTTAACTATTAAGAAAAAAAATAAAAATTCACTAATAGTCATTTATTTAACCATTAAAAAAATAAAAAAATAAATATGAGTAGACACATTTGGTAGACATATTTAGTAGTCATACTATATTTTCCTAAAATTATTCACCTTCTTAATAATATTTGGATTGGATTGTTACAATTTGTCGCTACTCAAAACTTTCAGACCAATATCTTCGGAGTTACTGAGTTTTTTGCGACAAATCAGTACCCACATTAGCAAAGTTGAGGGAAGCTGTAGAGCAAGAGCGAGGAGTTGAATTCATTAATGAAATCCCCCTCATCGATTTTATTGGCGTGGGAATCTCTTTTTCATTATCACAAAACAGCCCATTTTTTAATATTTAACTTCATATATATAATAATTATGGTTCCAGTTTTTACCTTTCGAATTATATTAATAAACGAGGAAATCATTACAACAAAAATAAAAATAAAAACTACTATCATACAACGAAAATACCCACAACTGATAAATAAAAAATCCCAACAAAAGCACAAAATAAAAATAGGAAAAGAACTCATAAAATTCCAAATCCAAAACTACCATACAAACCCCTAACCCTAACATCTCATAAAAGCAAAATAGGGACAAAGATACGGTCTTATAGAGAGAGAGAGAACGCTGCGAAACAGAGAGTTCTGAAAAGTGAGGACTGAGGAGAGGCCTTTGAGCGAGAAAGAGGGAGATGTGTGGCTGACTGCTGTGTTATTATATATGTGAGTAAAAGGATGTCGTTTTTGGGTATCCGTTTCCGAAGTATATATGCTGAAATAGGCCGGGTAAAATGTATCGCTTCAGGCGGATCGATTAAACGGCCTTTTTTTTTTTCCCCCCCTTCTTACTAGCCCTAAGATTCACCGTCTGGCCTGATCATAATACTGTTTTAATTCCGTTTTGAAGCTTAACGAAACTGCAAGGAGCGATATGGCATAGATGAGCCATCCAGTAATCTTGAGAGATGATGGAACAGGAATGGTAACCCCAATGAAAAACGCAGTATATGTGAAGAATACGCCACAGTTGACAACAACTTTAGCTGCTACCATGTACTTGGGATTAATGAACCAACCAACGAAGAAAGAAGCAAATGCAAGCGAGATTGCCATATTCAGAAAATGGAATGCTGTGGGAAAATTTGCGTAAACTTGAATGTAGACAAGTGTTACATCTATGGATGCTGTTAAGCAGAAAGGAAGGATAATTTTAGCCCAGTCCATGTTGTGGCGCCGGCACCGTTCAAATTCAACCCCCAAGCCAACCGCTGGTGGCCCAACTCCTGCTTCTATGTCGACGACTGGCTCAGTAGTACTACTAGAAGGGTGCGATGGCCATGCAGTAATTAGATTAAAAAATTTAGAGAAAACTCGGACGAAATATGCCATACTGCCTGCCATCGAAGAAATGATTTTCATATGGAATGGTATATTTAGTTTTAACAGAGAAAAAGCTACAAGCTCGAAATATCTTATATATATAAAAACAATTGGGACACTGAAGAAGTTGCAGAAAACTTGGTGAAATATCGCACAGGAAATTAATTAAAAGGTTGGAAGAGGAAGGAAACGAAGAGCTGGCCAAAGGAATTGAACAAAACAGACAAGAGAATGCAACGGCCTTGAAGTTGCAGAAGAAGGCCGAGTACTGGTTTTGTGATGTGAATTATATATAGGGTGAGAAGTCAAGAGGCTTTATATAGTTGAACTATGTTTATGGGAAATATGTCATGAGGCAAAAACACACAAACATCATTATGTTTATTGAATTGTGTTAGATCCAACCTATCCTTATGGGAAACAAAGATTCGCTTTGCGGATAGTGGAACTATGGAAAGCTTTTCGGATAGTGGAACTATGGAAAGCTCTTTTAATTGCATGGTTTGACTAAGGAAGGAAGGTTTGGGTAACCATGCAATGATCACTTATAAAAAAAATTCGGTTTAATTTAGATAATCTATTTTTTAAATTTCGATTTTTCAAATAGTAATTAATTTTGTAAATTTCACTACTCAATAGCATAATTAATCCTTATGGTTTCGACATCTGTTTTTTTTTAAATATTTTATTACTTGTTATGATTATGTGCACTTGCAGATATTTTCAGCACAACAATCATACAAAAGTTTAGAATTCTTTTGTCTAGTTTCCATCCAAAAATTCTTTTGCAGAAAACTTGGTGATCAAATATCGCACAGGAAATTAATTAAAAGGTAGGAAAAGGCCGGAGGAAAAGAAGAGAAATTAACAAGGTATAGGAAGAGGAAGGAAACGAAGAGCTGGCCCGAGGAAGGACGGCCTTGAAGTTGCAGAAGAAGGCCGACTACTGGTTTTGTGATTTGAATGATTATTTTTAATCACAATGAGTCTGTTTTTATCACAAATAATCATTTTCGTAGCAAAACAATAATCACAGCTACAATAATCACAAATATCCTTTTTTTTTCTTTTAGTGCGGAACTAGTTGTGCTTTATGTCCATGAAGCTAAAGATCAATGACATAAAGGGGTAAGAATGTATTTTGGGAATCGGGACGACAAAATTCCATGAAGCAGAGACTACGCTGGAGGATCTTTAGCTTTATGGCCAAGGTTATATAAGTGGATAACCTTTATAACCTGGGGGAGCTAAATATAGCTTTATAACCTTGGCCATAATGATGTTTGTGTGTTTATGGGCATAAAAGCACTACTAGATCCATAATGACGTATTAACCAAGATATGAATAGTAGTGCTTTGTGGATAGTACTTGCTTTTTTCCATTATTTTTGGGGCATCAACCAAGACATGAACTCCACACTTGTTCACCTCAGCAAATTCCCCTAAATCAAAGGAAAACTCAATTTCGTCTCCACTTACTAGCTCCATTATTTTGAAAGAATTACCAAGGATCACAAACTTGTTTCTTAAAATAGACCATCGGAGTAGAAACAAATTATCTGAATAGTTCACATGCAGGAGACTTGGTGCAGCTGGAAGAAAAACTTGTTGGTAGCCTTTGGTTTTATTGTGAACTGCCATCTTGATTTGAGGCCATTCAATACCGTTTTCTTCTAACCACCACATACGGGAACATTTCTGTGCATGTATAAACAGCACAAATATATAATATACGAAAATCACCCTCTGAAAGTGCCAAATCCAGAAACAGAAACTCGTAGCAAAGTTAACTTCTTGGTGATATCCACGATGTGAAACGTGATAGCCAAGATCCTGATAATTGTTCTTTGCATTCAGATAAGGATATGCCTTTCCAATTTATCAAAAAATCCAAGGACGATGGGAGTTGCTTAATAGCAGTTCCTTCTATAAACAACTGATCTTTTAAATCCAACATATCCCCCAAATTCTCTGGCAACTTTTCAAGCTCTAAGCAACCAGACAAGTTAAGAGTTTCAAGAGATTCTAATTTAGAAATGCTTTTTGGAAGATTCCTAAGGTTCTTGCATCCTTTTAAATTCAACAAAACCTTCAAGATATCTTACAGAGTCATGAAGCTCAACCAAGCTTATGCAACCTTCCAGTATTAGTATCTCTAGATGTGGGACTTGTGAGAAGCAAGGTGATTTGCAGAGATTTGTGGAATAGCTGAGATTAAGGACTAATGGATCCTTTTAAATTTCCCTTCCTATATCTCGAATCAAATCATGCATCCTCAGCTTATTATGGCGATCTATTAGCACAACAGACCTCCAAGCAAGATTACTAATACCAATATCAGGAAAAAAACCGCACCCATGGAGAATTTTGGCAATATATTTTGCGTCCATCCCTATAAAGAAGCATGCAATATCAAGGAATATGTCCATTGTTGTCTCATCTAATGAATCAAAGCTTACTCGAAGTATTTTTTGAATGTGGTGGTCAGGCATTTTTTGTAATTTTTCCACTGTGCTTTTCCATTTGGTAATGCTTCTTCCCAAGAGAGAAGAACCCAAAACTTCAAGAGCTAATGGATGCCCTCCAGTATACTTCACTACACTAATCGAAAGCTCATGGTAATCTTCCATTGGATGGGGCATCTTGAAGGCATGCCAGCTAAAAAGTTCAAGAGAGTCTGTACAAGCCAATTCTTTCACTTTATATTTTTCATAGTTTCCTAATTGCTTTAGCAAATCTTCATCTTTAGTCGTTGCAATGATTCTACTTCCAGCATCAAACCAGTCAGTGTTTCCGGCTAATGCGCTTAGTTGATCCACGTGATCCACGTCATCAAGCACCACAAGAACTTTTTTCCCAACAAGGAGTTTCTTAATCAAATAGATTCCGCTATCAACATTTTCAAACGGAAAATCTCTGTTTTTCAAGATATCAAAGAGAAGAATTTTTTGTAACTTGAATAAACCATCAGACCGTCTTGAAGCTGTTTCTTTAATGTTTAAGAGAAAACTACTTCCTTCAAATCCATCACTTATTTGGTTATAAACAGCTTTTGCTATGACTGCTTTACCTATTCCACTCATCCCATGGATACTAACAATGCGAACGTCATTTTTTTCCAGATTTAATAAGGCTTTCATCTCCATAACACGGAAATCTATTCCTATTGGGTGTTTGGCCACATTCAAGCGATTAGGGTGTAATTGATGCAAGATTTCTTTAATGATCTTCTCGCTGAACTTTGCTTCAAACCTGCACATTACAATTCAAATGGAAAATAAAATAGCAAGTCATTCCAAGCAATTAGGTTATCATAGTTATTAAGAATATCATTTACATTTATTTCTGTCAAGGTTCTTGTCATACATCACACATGGCAGACTGATCAAACTCATCACACTTACTAAGTTTACAATTGGAGATACACACACATGCACGCCACGCCTATATTTGTGATTCAGCAAACCACAAGTCTTACCCAGTCATGATTATAAAGAAAAAGGAGAATTTAAGGAAATAAAACTCTAGGGACTTGATAGAGCTTTCTTGCTTTTGTTTGGAAAAAAGAAAAAGGTAGATACCAGAGGATTAGGATTGTGCATGTGGAAAAAGGTAGACACCATTCAACATTAACGACATTTGTGCGTGTGTATTATCTATTTATATGTGCGCGCGCGCGCGATATATATATATATATATATATATTTATATAATCTAATATTTCCGAATTCTTGGATTATAAGGTATGTGCCCAAATATCATTCAGGTAGTGCTATCTGAAGATTTTTACACCGCACACCATTCACATAACATAATTTGATTTGAAAGATTCAAATTTTAAAATTTATCTTTCAAATTAATTATATCACATAAATAATGTGCAGTGTAAAAGAATTCAAATATAATTATTATCCTAACATTTTCCCTTATCAATGGTCCAAGATTTGTTAACCGCAGTTATCTATCGTTAGTTGACCAAGTATATATGTTATTTTTATTCCATCGACTCATCTATATATTCAACAAAGAAGATCAATTAGGTTTTTGTTCAAGGTGTAACAAAAGGAAATGGAAGGGAGAGAGCACAGAGGAAGAAGAGCTGCAGAATGGAAAATATTCCCTGTGTCTCGTATATTGATTTGGAATGAAACAGTGCGTACATATATACAAAAAAGGAAAGAATATTCTAACTAACTCTAGCTATGAAAATACAATAATGCCCTCCATATACAAATCACCAAATGAAAAGTAAATAACAGAATTACAAATGTGAATGTAAATAACAGAATGAATATCATGTTATGACAACTTGTTTTCATTTACTTGTATGCTGCTGTGATTCATTCTCCAATACCCCCTGCAAGATGGAGCGTAAAGGTTTACGACTCCCATCTTGGATAAGTGAAGTTGGAGGTCTATAGATGATAGAGCTTTGGTCATGGTATCGGCAACCTGAGCAGAGCTGGGGACATAACGAGTGCATACACTGCCATCTTGAATTTTGTCTCTAATTAGATGGCAGTCGAGCTCGATATGTTTAGTGCGTTCATGGAAGATGGGATTCGCAGCAATGTGTATGGCAGCTTGGTTATCACAGTGGAGCAGGGCAGCTTGTGGATGGTGAACTTGAAGAGCAGCCAAGATGAACCTGAGCCATGTTAATTCTGAACAAGTAGCTACCATGGAACGGTATTCTGCTTCTGCCGAGGATCGGGAAACAACAGCTTGCTTCTTGGACTTCCAAGGGATTAAAGAAGAGCCAAGGAACACGCAATAACCACTGACGGACCTTCTTATATCTGGGCAGGATGCCCAGTCAGAGTCTCAGTATGCCTTAAGCTGAAAAGAGGAGGAACTTGGGAGGAAAAGTCCCTGACCAGGTGCAGCCTTAAGGTATCGAAGCACTTTTTGTGCTGCCAAGAGATGGACATTAGTGGGTTTGGCCATGAATTGACTTAGAGTTTGGACACTAAAACTGATGTCAGGCCGAGAGATAATGAGATATAGAAGACGACCAATCATGCGTCTGTAAATGCTTGGATCATGTAGTGGTATCCCATTAGACTAAGCCAATTTAAGATTTTGTTCCATCGGAACTTTAGCTGTGTTGCTGCCGAGATTGTCTGAGTCTGCTAGGATGTCCAGTGTGTACTTTCGCTGACATAGATAAATTCCTTTGGAGGATCTTGCAATTTCAATGCCAAGGAAGTACCTTAGTTTGCCTAGGTCCTTAATCTTGAATTTACTGTGTAAAAGTAACTTCAATGCGTGAACAGAATTAAGATCATTACTTGCCACTAGTATGTCATCCACATACACAAGGATGGCAACAAAAAAAACCATGTGTTTCGCAGGTGAAAAGGTTGTAATCAGCCTTGGATTGGGAAAAACTTGCTTCAATTAAAACAGTGGAGAACTTGGAATACCATTGCCTCGATGATTGCTTGAGGCCATATAAACTCTTGAGTAACTTGCAAACTTGGTGAGGAGATCCTTTAGTGTAACCAGGAGGTTTGTTCATGTAAATGTCTTCATGGAGATCCCCATACAAAAAGGCATTATTTACATCGAACTGATGTAAATGCCAGCCTTTGACTGATGCAATAGCAAGAAAGCATCTCACGATGACTAATTTTGCAACAGGAGAGAATGTCTCTTGATAGTCCACCCCTTCAAGTTGAGTGTAGCCTTTAGCTACTAGCCGTGTCTTCAATCTTTTAACACTCCCATCTGAATTGTATTTTATTTTATAAATATACTTGCAATCAATGGGAACTTTCCCATGAGGTAAATCAGTGAGTTGCCAAGTATGGTTTGCTTCTAAGGCAGCCAGCTTAAGATCCATTGCTTTGCACCATCCAGGGTCCCTAAGGGCTTGTTTATAAATCTTGGATTCAATGTGTGATGAGATGGTGGTGGAGAAAGCATGATGTGGTGGTGAAAAAGCATGATATGAAATAGTGTTGTGTAGTGAAAAAGGCTTACCTGAAGGGGACAGCAGCGGCTTGTTCAACTCTGGAATGGGTGCAGTTAGTGCAGTCTTTTGGTAATGAAAATCCTGTAGGTATTGGGGGGCACTTCGAGTTCTAGTTGACCTTCGAAGAGGAATGGGAGAGAAGGTAAGGAGGGGTGGTGGACTGGGAATGGAAGATGATGGTGGGGAAGGAGAAACAATTGGAGGGGAAGGGCTATCTGAAGTGGAGGTGATAGGTGTTTGAGAAATTGTTGGTAGGGAAGCTGGTATGAAATGGGGCAGATTTGAAAGAATAGGAGGTGAAGAAGATAAGGAAATAGGAGAGGAATGAGGATGAGTAAGATGGAATGGAAAGATGGTTTCATAGAAGTAGACATCTCGGGACAAAAATACTTGCCCAGTTTGGAGATCAAGTAATTTGTATGCTTTGACACCAAAAAGATAGCCTAAGAATACACATGCTTTTCCTCGAAGATCAAACTTTTTCCTCCCATGAGATAGAGTAGAGGCATAAGCAAGGCATCCAAACACTTTTAAATGATTGCACTTTGGTGGGTTATTGAGGAGAGTCTCATAAGGGGTTTTATTTTGCAAAAAAGAGGTGGGTGTTTAATTGATAAGATAAACTGTTGTGAGAACACAGTCAATCCAGAATTGAAGTGGGATGTTTGCTTGGAATTTCAATGCTCGAGCAACATTCATGATGTGTTGGTGTTTTCTTTCCACTCTTCCATTTTGTTGGGGAGTCTCCACACAACTCTTTTGATGTATAATGCCTTTATTTTTGAAGAATTCTCTCATTTGGAACTCGGTTCCATTGTCACTTCTAAAAACCTTTACCGAATTGGGTTTCAATTAAATTGCAAAAAGAGACAATGCAAGACCTTGTGTCTGATTTGTTTTTAAGTATATAAACCCAAGTTTTCCAAGAATAGTCATCAAGAATAGTGAGGAAATATCAAGATCCATCATTCGCAATGGTGGAGTTGGGACCCCATATATCATAGTGGATAATATCAAAAGCATGTAAAGAGGAATGCTGTGAAAGGGAAAAAGGTAAACGGTGTTGTTTTGCCAAAGGACAAACTGAACAAGGTGTATGATCATTGAATTTCAAATTGTTTCTTACAATACGATCAGTAATCAAAGCTAATCTTGAGAGACAGGAGTATGGCCAAGTCGATAATGCCATAAGTCGGAAATAGAATTTGTGTGAGTGGTAGAGGCATAGGTGGAAGGATATGGTTGAATGAAATTGGGCAAAGCATCAACTAGAGCTGAAGGTGACACTTGTGACCTGAGGAGATGATAAAGGCTGCTTCTAACTTCACCCATCCCAATCTCTAAGTCCTGGAGAAAACAAGAGTTGGACAGAAAAATTAGGTAGCAACAATTGTCTTGGGCAAGTTTCTTGGCAGACAACAAGTTGAAATGAAATGAAGGAATACATAGAATATTATTGAGAACCAAGTGATCAGAAAGTCTTACTACACCAATATGGGTAACAAGGACAGCTTCTCCATTTGGTAATTTGACTTGATAACAAGTGGTGGCTGTAATGGAAGTGAAAAGGGAGGTACAACAAATCATGTGATCTGTTGCACCTGTGTCGAGTATCCAAGATGAGGTGTGTGGCTGTGAAGGGTGCTGTGTGTGAGTAGAAAGACAAGTGGCCATACCAAAAACTCGTGAGGAGCTAACTTGATTATTTGAAGATGAGGCAGAAGGTTGAGCTACTGTTAATGATGCAACGGCTGAGCTAGTGTCCTTGGAATGCAAAAGGGCAATGAGTTGTTGGTACTGGCTCTTGGTGAGAGCCATGGAATTAGTGGAGTCTTCATCGTGGTCACTGTCTGAATGTGCTCGAGAATGAGTGACAGCTACTGCAACATGTTTAGTTTTTCCATGGAGCCTATGTCTAGGGGGATAACCATTTAATTTATAGCATTTCTCTATGCTATGACTAGTCATGTGGCAATGTGTGCATTGTGGTGGCTCAGCATTACCTGCCTTGAAGCAAGTATCAAAGGAATGGCCAGGGATTTTACAATGGGAGCAATAAGGGCGATTGTTTTTCTTATTACTAAATTTGGCAGGGGTTTTGAAGTGTTTAGCTTGCATGGCCATAGAATCAGAGGGGTTGGGGGTGGAAATGATTTGATGTTGGCGTTCTTGTTGCTGAACCATGGAGAAAACACGGTTAAAATGAGGTAACGGATCAAGCAGCGTGATCTGGTCTTTGGTGTGAGAGTAAGTATCAGACAATCCCATGAGGAATTGGATGACACAATCACGGTCATATCAGTCATGAAGAATTAGTTTGCCACATTCACAATTAGGAATAGGGTCATAAATAGCAAGTTCATCCCATAGTCATTTAAGGTAACCAAAATAAATGTTAACAGGATCTTGATTTTGTGATAAACTAGCTAAATCTCGTTCGAGTTGGAAAATTCGAGGACCATTTTGTTGAGTAAATCGATCTTGAAGTTCCAACCATAAAGTTCGAGAATCATCAACTAAAGCCAAGCTGGATTTCACAGAGGGACTTACAGAATTCTGCAACCATGATACAACTAGATCGTTGCATCTCTCCCAAGCTTCGAAAAGAGGATCTGAGGAAGCAGAGGGTTTAAGCAATATGCCATTGATAAACCCAAGTTTATTCTTGGCACGAAGAGCACGACTAATGGTGCGTGACTAGCTGACATAGTTATCAGCAGTGAGAAGATCAGAAACCAGGGCAACAGTTGGATTATCACCATTCTCGATTCAAAATGGATTGAAATGGTCTGAGAAATTGAGGTATTTATTTTGGGAAGGTTTGACATGGACAGATTTTGAAGCATTTTCATCTTCTACATTCGCCATCTGATCGATGATGCTCTGGTACCATGTAACAAAAGGAAATGGAAGGGAGAGAGCACAAAGGAAGAAGAGCTGCAGAATGGAAAATATTCCCTATGTCTCGTATATTGATTTGGAATGAAACGGTGCATACATATATACAAAAGAGGAAAGAATATTCTAACTAACTCTAACTATGAAAATACAATAATGCCCTCTATATACAAATCAGCAAATGAAAAGTAAATAATAGAATTACAAACATGAATGTAAATAACAGAATGAATATCATGTGATGACAACTTGTTTTCCTTTATTTGTATTCTGTTGTGATTCATTCTCCAATACAAGGCCCCAGTTTGCATGTTTTCACCCATGGTTTAAAATTAAAAAAAAAAAAAAACACTTATGTTTATAGTTAAGTTTTAAATTGGTCATTTCATTAGGACTCCGTCAGTTTCAAAATGTTGACGTGGCCGTTGACCACCATGTCCTAACTAATCAAAAGATGAGACATGTCCTATTATTGACGAATGCTAAACAATTTTTTTGAAAAAGAGTTAGGTATATTATTAAAAAATTAATTTTTTATTATGTAAATTTTGTATTTATTTATTTTTTTCAAAATGATTATACAGCATTTACATATTTCATAACTGTAAATATCATTTTTTATTAGTGATGGTCAATATTAAAAAATCTTAAAACGAAATGCATAATTAGCATGCCACATCATAATAAATAGTAAAAAGACTTTAAAATCAGTAAAGAAATCTAAAACATAAATTTAAAACTATTTTTAATTATCCCTAAATAGTAATTTCAAAAGGTGCACGAACCTTAACACTAATTTGCCCTTTGTTGGAAGAGAAATGCTATTCATACTTAACAAAAACGTAAAACACCACGTGAATATCAATTATATTAAAAAAGTATATTTGAATAATTTTTTTAAATTTTATAATATGTTTATTTAACATTTTAATTCTTACCACTCTTTTAAAATTCAATAAAATATATTAATTTAAAATATTTTTCTCATTTCCCTTTTCAAATCCTGGGACCGTGCCATGTCTGTCTTCCTCCAGCCATTATAGCCAGGATTTCAAAAGGAAAATGAGAAAAAGATGAGCCTTTGTGAATTAAAATAATAATTATATTATTGGAAATGCCAGAATAGGAGACCAGGATTTTTTTCATAATTTGTCTTTCTTAAATCCAGAATCTAGACATATGTCCGCCATCCTCCTCGATATAGTCTCCCACTTCCTTTTCTCTAGGGGTGTTCATTCGGGTCGAGTTTTTTCCCGGCCCGGTCTGGAATCCGGTTTTCTAGATTCCGGTTCCGGGTTCCGGCCCGGATTTGTTCCGGGCCGGAACCCGGGTTGCAAAATCCGAGTTGACCCGGTCCGGGTACCGGGTTGTAAATCCGGAACCCGGTTTTTTTTTTTTTTTTCTAAATATTAAGATGTTGAGACTTCAGTACATTCTTTTTCTCAAAAATCTAAAGGCTTTGTTCTAAAAAAAAAAAACACAAAAAGAAAAACTTGGGCCACATTTTTGTTTTAAAAAATAGTATATATACCACATTTTTGTTATTATTACACTTAAATAATTTTGAAAGTGTAAATAATAACATCAGTTACATCATAACTATTAAGCTCATGAACATAGACTAAAATAATAAAAAAAACCGAGTTCCGGATTGTAAACCCGGGTTCCGGATTTACAATCCGGATTCATCCGGGTTCCGGCCCGGGTTTGACCCGGGCTAACCCGGTCCGGGTTCCGGCCCGGGTTTGAAACCCGGGTTCCCGGGTTGGAACCCGGATGAACACCCCTACTTTTCTCTGCGTCTTTATTATATATATTACATTATCATTATCACTATCACTATCATCAACTTCAAATAAAGCTACCCGCAGATTGAGGCTTAGTCTTGGGGGAAAGCACCTCACAATTACAGAAGCTAGATTTGTATAGTTTTTTTTTTTTAATATTTTGTACAGGCCATTTAAAAAAGGAAATTGCTAAGTGCAAGCGGTTTGGCGCACCAAACCACGTACCTCACATAGCTTTCTTTATTACAAAAAAATAAATAAATAAATAAAAGAATGTCTTACATTTAATATTGGTGCACGGTTTGGTGCTCAAAATCGCTTGTAAGAAAATTTTTCCTTTAAAAAATGACATGCATCATCAATCTAGTTTCTCGGTCGAATCTCTCAGTCAGCCTAGCTTTTTCCATTATATTAATTTTGAGGGTTTGAAAAAAAATCTCAGTTCTCATATCATGCAACTGAGGATCAAGCATATATATATATATATATATATTTATATTTTGGTAAGTAAGCTCACAAGTTTCAGCACTTAGTTGTCATTGTAGCATATGCACACAAGTCGAGTACTGTCTCAACCAGCATTATTTGTGTTCAATAAATGCCAAGCGGATTGAAATTTCCTCCACTGCTTAATGAAAAGTTTATATATGCCAATATGTAGGGATGTAAAAGTTTCGGTCTGTACCAAAAAACACCGTTCGGATTGAATAGTACTTCGGTCCAGATCGGATCCAACTGGAAGTTTGTTTAGTCGATTTTGGTACTTTTATTTGTGGGATCGAAGAGATTTCAGTTCTGTTTCGAGATCTGTAATTTTTAGACCGGACCAAATTAAAACGGATTTTGCTACATAACCTCCTACTATTTATACACACTTCACACTCCACATTTTTTAATATTTTTTAATATTTTTTTAAAAATTTTTAAATAATCTTTTTTATTAATTTATTTGCAAAAAAAAAAAATTATAGATGAAACAATTTCTGCTTGGTATTGGGTCGGACCGAATCGGAGTTCATATTGGGTCGGACCGAATAGACAATATCAATTACAATAAATATATAACTTAATCTTCATATATTTGTTAACATGGCACGCCTAATAGAAGCTTAATAATATTACACTAAAAAAAAAAAGAAAAAAGCACCAAGCAACGATACCTTATTCTTCTAGCCACCATTGTCCCGTAGTTGCACCTATATTTGAGAGAAATAATGCTTTACATACGAGACTTTTTTACTCCCAGTTATACCTGCCGATGTGATACAATTTAATATCCATTAATATGGATAAACGTTCAAAATCACTTAAAATGTGTCACATCAGTAGGCGTGACCAGAAATGAAGATCTAGGATAAGAACTAGCATTATTCTATTTGAGAGGATTGTGGATTGTAACCTCGACTTGCCGATGGGATCACTTACATTTGTCGTATAGAACCATGGATAACTCATAATCTGTGGTGGTATCACGTTAAGGGACTTTACCATCTACAGCAACATGGCCTTCAAAGACCACACCATCTATAGCAGCATCAGCTTCAAAGACCTCATCAATGCGTAGCAACATGGCCATCAAAGACCACACCATTTGTAGCAACATCCCCTTTATAGATCTCATCCTTTGTACTAATATGAACACTTTCACAGACCTTACTAACAATAGAAAAACCTAATTCAGAGACCTCATCAACTACAAAAGAATCATCCTCAGATACCCAATCAGTAACAGCATCAGAACAGATATATTGGATATCAATTGCATTTTTGTCCATTATGTTTGGGGCATCAACCAAGACATGAACTCCACACTTCTTCACCTCAGCAAATGCCCCTAAATCAAAGGAAAACTTGATTTCGTCTCCAGTTACTAGCTCCATCATCTTGATAGAATTACCAAGCATCACAAACTTGTTTCTTAAAATAGACCATTGGAATAGAAACAAATTATCTGAATAGCTCACATGCAAGGGACTTGGTGCAGCTGGAAGAATAACCTGTTGGTAGCCTTTGGTTTTATTGTGAACTGCCATCTTAATTTGAGGCCACTCGATACAGTTTTCTTCTAACCACCACATATGGGACGTTTCTGTGCATGTATAAACAGCACAAATATATAATATACGAAAATCACCCTCTGAAAGCGAAGGTACATGAAACGATATGGAAGATCCCATTTCCTGATTGCTGAACCAATTTGGAATCTCACTAGTAGGGAAGATAATCAAACGGTTACAAGGAGTATAGTTGGTCCGCGTACACTGTATCAAACAAAAAAAGGGTTCAGAGAATTGTTGAGAGAGAGAGAGAGAGAGAGAACCTGAAGAACACTCTCACTAAAATCAGATGACAGATTGTCGCACCCAACCAAATCAACTTGTGTGTTAGATTCCAAGTTTAAGCCTTGAATATCAACCAGGTTGCAGCAGCCACCAAGGTAAAGTACAGCTAACTCAGAACTCGATGAAAATGAGAGTGTTTCCAATGATGAGCAGCCCCATGCAGATAATGTCTGTATACTTGCAGGGAGTCCCGAAATCAAGTAAAGAGCCTTGTTCTGTTGTAAGAACAGAGATTGTAATTTAGAGAGGCCACTGATGCTTTCTGGTAGAATACGAAAACAGTTTTCTGATAAATCCAAGCCGTGGAGGGAAGAGAATCCCCCAAGATCAAGGGGAATCTTATCTTCTGACAAATTACAGTCCCTAAGAGCTACTTTTCACAAAGTGCCAAATCCAGAAACAGAAGCTCGTAACAAAGATCTGGGATTCAAATTTCTTGGTGATAACCATGATGAGAAACGTGATAGCCAAGATCCTGAGAATTTTTCTTTGCATTCAGATAAGGATAAGCCTTTCCAATTCATCAAAAAAATAAAGGACGATGGGAGTTGCTTAATGGCAGTTCCTCCTATAAAAAGCTCTTTTAAAGCAATCATATTCCCCAAATTCTCCGGTAACTTTTCAAGCTGTAAGCAGCCAGACAAGTTAAGAGTTTTAAGAGATTCTAATTTAGAAATGCTTTTTGGGAGATTCCTAAGGTTCTTGCATCCTTTCAAATTCAACAAAACAAGCCCTTCAAGATATCTTACAGAGTCGTGAAGCTCAATCAAGTTTATGCAACCTTCCAGAACTAGTATCTCTAGATGTGGGACTTGTGAGAAGCATGGTGATTTGCAGAGATTTTTGGAATAGCTGAGATTAAGGACTTTCAACTTGTTGAATACCTGGATTATGTATATAACAACTGAGATTTTTGGAATAGCCAAGACTTTTGGTGTGTGTGAACAAAAAGATTTAGTGCTTCCGATTACTAACATCAAAAGAGGAATAAGGTACAGTAAAATTCGTTACCCTGTTCTCCTTCCAGACTTCTTTAAAATTACTATGCTGCAAGTCAAGCACAACAAGGTTCTCTAGATGAAAGTTTTGAGGTAGAATTTTCAATGGGCAGCTATGCCAACATAGCCATCTTAGCTCTTTGGAAAGAAGCTCAAAGCGTCCTGTGAGACGAACATTATTGATCTGGAGCAACCTCAAATTCTTCATCTTTGCAAATGCATCGGTTTTCAGATGTATGTCCGAAAGTGAGGGTGGATTTAGCACGAGACCCTCCACCACTTCAGATCCCTAGCAAAATATGAAGTTAGATTAGCAACATATTCCTCCTCTTTCTAAGGCTAGAACATACTTGAATTGGAGTAGGCCTAGATATTCTGTTCATAACTTAACAGTCAAACACTTGAGAGATTTAGATATGAATAGAAATGTTTAAAACGTGATTGAATCATTTATAATATTGTAAGATGAGTTTTCAACCAACTCTAGAGAAGTTTTGGATTAAATGACATATAGTTAAAATATGTTCACACAATGATGCATGAAAGCTGACAAGATAGAACTCTTATGCAAGCCAAGAGATCATTTATATCACGTCTCTATATATATGTGCACATGTGCATAAATATAAATGTCTTACCATATGTTCACTGTGTAATACATTTAACGCATCCTCATAAAACCACAACCTACTACGTCTTCCTGGATCTTTACGTGAACTTTTACGAACAATCTCCCTTCCTATATCTCGAATCAAATCGTGCATCCTCAGCTTACCATGGAGATCTATTATGACAACAGACCTCCGAACAAGATTACTAATATCAATATCCGCAGAAAAACTACAAGCACGGAGAATTTTGGCAACATATTCTCTATCCATCCCTATAAAGAAGCATGGAATATCAAGGAATATGTCCATTGTTGCCTCATCTAATGAATCAATGATTTCTTGAAGTACTTTTTGAATATCATTGTCAGGCATTTTTTGTAATTTTTCCACTGTGCTTTTCCATTAATCGATAATGCTTTTTCCCACGAGAAAAGAACCCAAAACTTTAAGAGCTAATGGATGCCCTCCAGTATACTTCACTACACTAATGGACAGCTCATGGTAATCTTCCATTGGATGGGGCATCTTGAAGGAATGCCAGCTAAAAAGTTCAAGAGAGTCTGTGCAAGTCAATTCTTCCACTTTATATTTTTCATAGCTTCCTAATTGCTTTAGCAAATCTTTATCCGTAGCCGTTGCAACGATTCTACTCCCAGAACCAAACCAGTTAGTGTTTCCAGCTAATGCGTCTAGTTGATCCACGTGATCCATGTCATCAAGAAAAAGAAGAACTTTTTTCCTAGCAAGGAGTTTCTTAATCCAATAGATTCCTGCATCAACATTTTCAAATGGCCAATCTCTGTTTTTCGATATATCAATAAGAAGATTTTTTTGTAACTTGACTAAACCATTAAACTGTCTTGAAGTTTCTTTAATGTCTTGGAGAAAACTGCTTCCTTCAAATCCATCACTTACTTGGTTACAAACAGCTTTTGCTATGACTGTTTTACCTATTCCACTCATCCCATGGATGCTAACAATGCGAACATCATTATTTTCCAGATGTAATAAGGCTTCCATCTCCACAACACGAAAATCAATTCCTATCGGGTGTTTGGCCACATTCAAGTGATCAGGGTGTAATTGATGCAAAACTTCTTTGATGATCTTTTCGATGAACTTTGCTTCATACCTGCAGATTACAATTCAAATGGAAAATAAGACAGTAAGTCATATAAGCAATTAAGTTATCAAAGTTAGTGAGAATAGAAATTATATTTATTTCTGTATAAGTTATTGTCATACATCACACATGGCAGACCGACCAAACTCATCACACTTGCTAAGATTTTGCAGCATGTAAAGTTTACAATTGGAGATACAGATACATAGATCGACTCCTATATCTGTGATTCAGCAAACAAGTCCTACCCAGTGAACATAAAGAAAAGGGAGAATTAAAGGAAATAGAATCTCAGGGACTTGATGGGGCTTTCTTGTTTTTGTTTGCTTGCTGTTAAGATGAAGAACAAAAAATTTCATTAAGATGATAAAGGGGGGTAGATATATGAAATTGTTGTGTCAAAAACAAGTCTTTTGAAGCACCATTTCAACATTCCTTTTAGCTCGTGCCCTCATACATACATACATACACAGGGCGCGCGCGCACATATATATATATATATATGCATATATAAGAATATTTCAGAATTCTTGGATTATAAGGTATGTGTCCGTCCAAACAGCACAAACACCACCAAACTAAGCCCAACATGAAGCATGCTGTAATAATTTGAAATTTTTTTTGTAGATGAAAATTTAGATTAATTTTGAATGCTTATATGATTTAGATTAAAAAAATATATAATACCCGTTGGAAACACTCGAGAGATCCCAGCCGGAACAGTTTGCCGCTTCAGTTAGAGCTGCTCTCCACCTTTTTACCTTCATCATGTCCTTATGAAACCGCTCTTCATGCCGCGCAAATGCTTAGGCAAAAGTTCCAGTCTGGTTTAAAACATCTGAAGGGCTCACATGATAAAATACAGGAAAAAGAGTATGGCTTTTCGTATTCTTGCAATGCACAATTTCTGCGAGCTCTTCAAGACATGACCACTTAGCAGAAGCATAGCCTTGGGAAAAGACGACAATGGAAATCCTTGATCCACGGATCGCATTGAGCAGTTCGGTAGAGATGTTTTCCCCTCTTCGAAGCTCGTCGTCATCTCAGAAGGTATCAATTCCGACTCTCACCAAAGCGGAGTAGAGGTGATCGACGAAACTCTTGCGAGTGTCTTCACCTCTGAAACTCAGGAAGATTTCATAATCCCACTGATCATCAGAACTGTGTTCCAAAGATGATGGAAGGGTTGGAGTAACCATGGAAACGAAGGTGTTTCTTGGGATTGAGATTGATTGGACTGGAAAAGAGACAAAACTTGTGAGTTAACAAACGGGATATAAAGAGGTTCTCACTTCTCAGAATCAGAGAAAGAGACAACGAAGAGCTTAGAGAGAGAGGTTGTCTGCAATCTTTTGATTTTTGAAGCCTTCGTGCGTTGACAATTTCCTAGTGGTGCTCAGTCAATTGCAATGCTGAGCGAGGAGGGCATTTTGCATCGATCCTAGCAGTCCATTTTTCGTCAACGAAGTGGCTGCCATGGCAGCTTACCTTCCCCGACAGACACAGCTTCGTTATATAAATTAATTAAAATAATGCAAATTGCGTTATCCTGTGTAATTCTGTTTTTCTCGCATTCACACACATTCACACCCGTCCAGTGTTTGTCTATACTCCAAATTGAATGGATTTTGAAGCCATCTAAATTACGTGCTGTAGGATGCAGATCGTGAATGGATTTTCTAATCCACATTCCAAAGCTTTCTTTTTTGGGTGGGTATCCGGAAGGACGTTCAAGCAATCAAAGCATATCTACCAGCATTCTTCGAATACCAGTACGTGCGAACCTCGTTCTCCAGCCAGATAAAATCGCGGCCACTCTCGGCATCTAAACATGCAGCAGGTGTGTGAAGAAGATTTTTCCCATGCATTTGTCTGATTATAAATTCCTTTCTCGGTAGAAACGCACCCTTACTATACGTATCCGTCTGCAATGCGGTGAATTCCGTCCAGTCCGGTCGGACCAATTGGATCTCGTCTCATTAGGGACTGTCCGGTCGGTCCAATTCGGTCCAATCTTATACCAAGGCCGATGGATGAATCTTTATATCCTATATTTTCAGCCCAAGAGTAAAAGCCCACTAATATTTTATTCAATTTTAAATTAAAAAATAATAAAAAAGAATTTGAATGAAAAATAAAAATCATTTATTTAAAAATCATTTTTTAAGCCTTTTGAGATGCAAAATTACTTTATAAATTTTTATACTCAATAATTGTTAATATGTTATTTTTTGATAGATAAAAACTTTCTATATCCGTCCAAACAATTCTTTTTGATAGGTAATCATAGAAATTTTGTCAATTATCTATCCAAACAATTTAAAAAAGGTTAAATTAA
>QEOT01002333.1:34042-80707 GCA_003123785.1 Pterocarya stenoptera | reverse complement strand
GACTTATAGTTATAGACTTACATTGATTTAGTTATAAATTTATAATTATAGTTATAATGATTTAATTTAGTTTTAATTATATTGATGATGTTAATTGTTACTTTGTTACTAACTTATTAGAGTATGTCAATGTATTATAATTTATGATAGTTCTAAGTTAATGCATAATGAGCTATATACAACTTTTTACATTTTGTATACACTACAACAGCAAGCGACTTTTGCGGTGTTTTTTTGTCGTGGCAATAGATGTTAAAACTGCAGTTAAAAGTCATAAACGGCAGTTTATGTATCGCAAAACAAACGCAACAAATTGGGCGTGACACTTGATTCGGTTCTCGCCGAAACCCTAACCGTCGAATATTTGCCCACAAATTACGACGGTTGTAGACGCCGATATTGACCCCGAGGTTACCGCCGCAGCTCCCTAAACTGTCAACCAACGAAATCGCCGCAGAATCAACTGACCTAACTGCGATTTCGTGTTCTACCGCAACCACCCCTATCCATCTGCGCGCAACGTGTTCGTCGCAGCGTTCACTATCCATCTCGGCGAGATGGATTCGCCAGTGGTTCTGTTAGCTGCAGTTTCCAAACCGCTGGTTAAACTCTGGGTACGTAAAAACCCGATTATGCATTTTCCACAGTTGTAAAAAATCGCAGGGGATTTTGATTGGCTTTTTTTATTTCTGTAATTGAACCCAGCAAGGATGCATTTACCGTCGATTATTACTATGATTATCTAGGGAAATTAGTTTTGGACATTGGGAGACCATTGAAAACAGATTTGGGAATTGTATTGGGAGGACCATTGAATTTCCTCAATGGTTCTCAATGATACGTACTTTACTCTCAAATGTCCCTATCTTTATTGAATTGTAATGATCTGTTTTCAATTCTAAGAGTCTCAATGCTGTTTTTCAGTCTTTTTCCTAGATATATATCATCATTATGCATGGGGAAATTGCTTTCGAATATAGAATGTTCAATGATTCTTAAAAACCCAATTTAACTTGAAGACTTTACACACCTTGTGAACTGAAAGCAGTATGGCATAAGAATCCTCATATACAAATTAATCCCCTAAATATATGAGTTTATAACTTGGTTCAGCAGTCCCACATTTAAGTAATGTCTTGAAATTTCAACATGCCAACAGTACCATCTGATCTCAAAAACATGTACATGTACATACAACCAATAAGGCAATCTTAGTTGAATCAGCACTTATTTCGGGTCAGAGCTACCACAACTAAGTCAGCACTGCCCTTAAAATCTGATGAATTGACCTGTTTCAACAACATGGACAGCATAAACTTAAGAATCATGAACAGATTAATATGGTCTAGTTTATATACTACTGCATTGGCATATAAATTGGCCATCTGAAAACTACTAGTAGATTCCTAATCCACTATTATCATGGGTCTTGAAGCTGATGCACAGTTTGGACCTCAATCCATATTCAATGTTAGCTAACATCATATGTATCAACAAGTGTTATCTCAAACAAGTCTTAATAAGCATTCCAAATTTCACATTGAAAAGGGAAAAAACCAATTCTGCACTTAGTTACTATTTGCTAGGTAAATGTTCAGATTGTGAATTGTACAAATTCCTTATTACATTATATTTACAGATATCATATACACATATACCTTGATCCACACATAGATGGGCCCTATGTGGATCAATAGTCATATATCTTGCATATATACATTCACTTTTTTTATATGCAATATATAGATTCCTAGGTTTATATTTCTGTACATATATATATATATTGTGCTAGCACATCCTGCATTTTATATATATACTTATCTACTTGTATTTTAGTGTCTCCTAAATCCAACCATGTTAAAAATATATATTGCTATATAACCGTGATATATATATATAGAGAGAGAGAGAGAGGCATGAGAGACATTCCCATCTTGGCTAAAAAGCAAGATTGGCCCTACATATTCTGTGCATAACCAGTAGCTATATGAATAGAAATAACTTAGATGACAATTTGCGGCCTTGGACTAATTCGCTGCTGATCTAACTCGGTAACGGTTTTAGATTAAATTATTATGACAGTAGTGAGTGCTTATTTTGTATTAGTTACTCTTTGTTTTTGTCCCTTTCCCTTTTTTTTTAAAACATCTAAACATTTCCATTTTTTCGAAGCTATTTGGGTAATCATGTAGCTTTCTTTTTCCCATCTAATTATAAAAATTGGCATATGCCAACTTAATGGGCTTCTGAATACTAAGTGAACATACTTATTTTATCATATTCAATAGCAAGCATTTACATGTCAGATATTGCAGCAGATTTAGAAGGATGTAAATCTGTAACTCTATAAGGAATTTAACTGTTGATTAACAGAAAATATGTTAATCAGTCAACATATTACATGTTTTACTGCTGATATTATGTTATTAGGTATCTTAAAGGTCTTCATCACAACAAACAATGCTTATTCTAGTTTGATCTAACCCTTGTGAGCTACTTAAAGCATTTATCATAAATCTACTGCAACTGTGCATAATGTGCAACTAAAATTGCCTGCATGCCTGTTGAGTTCATACCACGGGGCATCCCAAAATATATATTATTCTAGATATGATTCATGGAATAATCACATTAAAGTGGCCAACCCAAAACACCCAGTGATCATATAAGAGGACAACCAAAACTGTTACAAAACAGTTTTCCTGACACATCATACATTTCAGTTGTGTTAAAGACAGTTTACTTTATCTTTTATATACCAACTAGATGTAAGAATTGGTGACAAAAAATTCTCTGGCAAATAAAGCAATATAGACATTAATTAAATTGAGTAATGTAAATTGAGAACAAAGAAAACATAAATTAATTATTTCACCCATGATATAACCATTTATACTGGGTTCAAAATTGGCCATAAAAATAGGTTATTCATACACTCAAAGGCGAACTGAGATAATATGGTCTGTAGTTTCCTTTCAGTCCATCTTGAAGACAGCAAAAAACCACATTACATTTGTTGGTAATTAACCCCTTCATCTATTTTGAATTGCGTTAGTTGGTTAACCCCTAGTTCAACCTTAGGAACAATGTCTCGGCAAAATCTGTCCTTATATCTTCCGATTAAAATTAAAATTTATGACAAACAATTAATCATGTGGGTAGGATTAAATCTAGGAAAATACAAGAGTACAAGCACGAAATTGGATAGATTAAAAGTGTGGGTATAAAATTGAACCCACATAAGTCAAGTCAGGGAAGCTAGCTACCGTATAAAAAAGTATGGAAAAGGTAGAAGTAGAGATCAGCTAATTACCGGAGGTGGTGGCGCACTGCCATGGAATGGTACGGCGTGACGGTGGGGCAGCCTAATTTCCGACGGAGAGAGAGAGGCCGGAGTAAGAGAGAACTCGAAGGAGAGAGAGAGAGAGAGAGATCAAGCTCGCACGGCCTGAGGCGACACCAGCAGGCCACAGATGCACCGTGGCGATTAAGGGCTTCAATTTTGCAGAGAGGAGCGCAGATTCTGGTATGCAGTTGCGGCGTGGTTAGGGATTCGCAGAAATGGGATTAACAATTCCAGACGCGCAGGCTTGTGCAAATACGACATCGTGTTAACTACAATTAAATACCAGACCTTTAACGGCGGAGGAATGTTTGCCTTTTCTGTTCGGTTAACTTTCTGCGGCGACAAGTTTGCGCTGCAAAAGGTGCCCCTATCCACGGTTTAAAGGCTGCCGCATGTTGTTCCAAACCATTTATGTAATAGCGGCGAGATGCAGTCGCTGCATTTTATTTACATTTCTGCAGGCAAGAAAACTACCGCATATGGAACCCATTTGCTGCAATAGTTATTTCCTGGGGAAACTAAGCCGCCGACACTAACATTTTGTAACCGCATTTGGATCAGCCCCTCCATTACCGTAGCTGCCATCTTGAAAACACGTGCGATTTCGACGGGAATTATTTCCCCAGGAAAAAAAAGGCCGCAAAAGCCGCTTGCTGTTGTAGTGATATGAAGCAATAAGTATAGATAATTTAATTATCCATACTTCCATACATGCTTTATATTTACTTGCAACTTAAGTCATAGATGTAGATGTTAGTAATTAGTTAATGGTGAATTAGTGATAGGTTAGTTAATTGATATTCATGTCATACATTAGTTAATTACAATTTACATTAGTTATTTTTAATGCTTTATATTTACTTACAACTTAGATATCTTAAAAAAAAGTTATCTAATAACTTTAGATAGATGTAGATGTTAGTAATTAGTTAATGGTAAATTGATAATAGGTTAATTGGTGATATACGATTAATAGAATATTAATTTGTAAATTTGTAATTACATATTTAAACTTTTATATTGTCCATGGAGTAGGTTTGATGAAAATTACATAATTTATTAAATAAAAAATATTTAAAAAATTAAAAATTAATTTATATTTTCTGTCCAAAAACCCCCAAACCCGGGACTTGACCGAAGATCGAAAACCTTAGTTTCCTAAGACTGAAACCGACCGAGGATTTTTTCGGTTCAGACCAGCCAACTTTCAACCCTAGTCTGCATCCATATGGAGGGCATTTTAGTAAAAGAATAATTATATTTTTCCCTCTTATTTTGACCATTCTTACCGCTTATGTAAAAAAAAAAAAATTACTTACTGATTAAGACTGCGTTTGGATGTTGAGCTGAGTTAAGTGCTTTATGAATACTAGTGCGTTGAAATAGTTGAGTAAGTTTTGTGGGGTCGATCTAAGATGAGTTTAAATGTGTTAAGATGTTAAGATGAGTTTAGATATATTTATAGGAAACTGGAAAAGGTTGTGGGTCTCGCGTGTAAATAAGTATTGAATTGAAAAAGTTTGTAGGTTCCACATGTAAAGAGGTTTTGAATTGAGATGAGTTTAATAATTTGAGAGTTAGATATTTTGATGTTAGACTCAGTTTAAAATTAGACTAAACTGAGTTAAACTCAGTTCAGTCTATCAACCAAACGTGGCCTTAGAAAGTGACTATTAGTGTTTTGATACTTTTTTTACTTTTTAAAAACATTTAAAGATGTTAAAAAAATATCTTATGAAAAAAATAAAAAAATAAAATGGATGGATTTTGCCTAGGTGGCACGCTTAAAGGTCATTGCGGAGCGGCAGTCTAGCATTACCCTTTAGTAGAATAATGACGTTCTTATAACTAATTTACAAAAATCCCAATACATTTAAGAAAAATGATATTTTCTATTTTACAATGAAGTCTCAAGCATTTTTTTCAATAAATTTTGGATTTTTATATAAAAAATATTTTTTTTTTTAATAATAGACCATATTTAAAAAAAAAAAAGATACATCTTAAGACTATATCTAGTATAGCATTACTCTACATTTAAATCAGGATTTGAAAAGAATTTATAGAAAATATGATAAATATTTTAGTGATAAAAAGATTTCATAAAAGTAAAGTTACATTTTAATTAGGTACGTCACATTATAAAATCATATTTAAGTATATCTAGTATATCACATAAAACTACAATAATTTATATTTTTATTTTTATAAAATCTCTTTATGAATATAAAACTTCTAAAAAAAAAAAAAAAAAGGGGGAATCCTGTCATCATCTTCCCTCGTCAATGGTCAAGGATTCGTTAATGTAGTTATCTATCTTTGATTGGCTGACCAAGTATGTCATTTTTTTTCCATTGACTCGTCGCTATTCTACAGAGAGAAAATGGACGTGGTTTATGTTGAAGTGAAAATTACTCTTCAGGCCTGGAGTCGAGTGGAGTACTTTTTCAAAACCGATACCTATCGTTTTATTTAATTATTATAAGTTTTTAAACTTTTTAAATAAAATACAATAAAATAATTAATCTTTTCGTGACAAGTTTTAAATTGGTACCTTCGTTAAGACACTGTCAATTTCCTGACAAAATACGCAAACGTGACCCTTGACCAGAATATTAATTTTTTTTTATAATTGATAGTCAAAATTTAATTTTTTTTTAACCAAAAAAAAATGCATAATCAGCCTGCCACATCAACATAAACAGCAAAATGATTTTAAAAATAGTAAAAAATCTAAAACATAAATTAAAGCAATTGTTAATTCTCCCTTAAATTTGAAAAGGTGCAAATACGGGAGTAAAACAAATCTGAAAATCGGTGGGTTCGGTCCGGTACTCGTTTTCATTAAGAATACTAATTCGATCTTATATATATTATTTTTAATTTTTTATATTATATATGAAATATTTTTAGATAAATTTATATATTATATATAATTCTTTACGTTATATTATATATATTATATGCTAAATTACTAATTAATATAATATGAAACTTTAAAATCTTACTATTCATGCCTATTAATTTTATAACATAAAATATAAAATTTTATATAACATAAGATTAATAACATAAAATTAATCTTACGAATCTTAATATAACATTTGATTATTATATAACATAAATTAATCTTATGTTTTTTAATATAACATAATTTGAATTTTGATATAATATATAACTTTTAATTTTAAGACATAAAATTAATATAAGATAAAATATAGAATATGAGTCAATCACTTGCTAAAGTTTTGTTGGGATATGATTTTATTTATTCATAAAATCACACTAGACCAGACAAAAATAAAAATAAAAATAAAAAATCAGAAGTTTTGTTCCGGTGGAGAATCGGTTTTTAAATTTTTAAAACCAGTGTATATCAATTCGATTATAAAAATGTCTAAAATCGAACCTACTACACCCCTGGGTGCAAACTCCAGGAACTTGTGAGAGGTAATTCGAATTGCACGGAACGCTTAAAAAACTATAGTTACATAAACGAATGCCACATAAATCACTATATTTTGGCAAGTGTTAAACTGATGGGAAGGCAAATGATAAACAGATTCTTTGAAAAATATGTTTAGTATTTCATCAGTCCATTGTAATATAAATTGAATAATTGAGTCTTTTGAACTTATTAAAATAAATGATCATTTAAACTGATAAAAATAGATAAATTTTTAATTAAAAATTGCTAAATCTACAAAAAGTCTTACAAAAGTTAATTCATAAATTAGCTTGAATTAATGTGATAAGTCAAATCTTTTTTATAACAAAAATTGTTTTACAATCAATTTTTTTAAATCCTATTTCTAAACCAAGTATTTCTCTTCTTTTTTTTAATTACTTAATTTACATTCTACCTGTCCACAACCAAAACATAGGGCTAACATTTGGATTTGATAAGTTTTGGTACAACACAAGCTATCCACACCCCTCTCATTGCATAATTTTCACAAGCTCTTCAAGGCACCACTTGGAAGAAGTATGGCTTTGAGAAAAAACCATTGATTTAAGAATCGAATTGAGTAGTTTGGTAGGGATGTTTTCATGTCTTTAAAGCATATCATCATCTTGAAAGGTGAGAATTCTGACTCACATCAAGGCAAAATAGAGGGAATCGATAGAGATCTTGGACTATCTTCATCTCTAAACCTCAAGAAACTATCAGTAATTCGAGTAATCTTAGGGATAAGTTCTAAATGCACTAATCTTGTACAAATCTTTTGTTAAAAAAATTAAAAAAAAAAAGATTCCACCAAGAATATTTCAAGACAAATGATTGCAAATAATGTTGGATTACATATCCAAAATAGTTCATTTTGATGAAAATGATGTAAATTTTGAAGTGAGTATATGTGGCTTATAAAAACAAAGGAAGTGGTAGTTTGCCCTCTTCTTGGGCCATAGGTTTAGCAGAAGCTACAAAATGAGTAAAGAAACCAAAGCCAGAGAGGTTCTCAAGAGAGCTACAGGAGCAGGAGAGAGAGAGAGAGAGAGGTTTTTTCTTTTTCTTTTTTTTTTTTTTTTTGAATGGGCAAGATAAACATTATATTAAAACTGAAATATAATACAAACCCTGAGGGGGACTCCAACAAATATCCCAAACTCCCTAGGAGTGTGGCGTAGTGGTCAGATAGGACTTTACGCGAACATCCCCGATTTGAGTAGCCATTATGTACATTTAATTTGCCATTACTCTCAGAGTTATCAGATTAAGAGAGTTTAATTTGTCGTTAAATTATTTAACGTGCACTTACAATAAATTTTGGCCACTATACTCCCGTATTTAGTCGAGAACTTGTTTCTAGACATGATCTAGTGTTGAAGGAAAAAATAGTTATAAAATAGTTATAAAAAATGAGTAATGATACACACACAACACTTTTCACAATATATGATTTAAAATGAGGATAGTTTTGTAAAATTGTTTTACTTTTATATGTTATTTTACAATAATATCCCTCGTTTTAAAACATAATTGTGAAATATGTTGTGCAAAATATTGTGTGTTCATCATTTATCAAATCTATGTGGATGCAGGTGGCACCGCTGTATTGTTTTGCTTACAGATGAGTCATTCATTGATTATTTCCATGGTAAAGCTCTCTTCATGGTTTGAGGACTACGTTTACCTAATCATTGAATTTCACATACTTTGGTTTCATATCTTTCACACAAATCTCCCCCAATTAGTTTTCTATGATTTTGGAGGGAAAACAAATGGCTTCCTCATAAAACAATTCTCAACCCGTCTATTGGGCCTATCTTCTAGATTCTAGAGGGAGATGATAATTCAACAATGATACTGCAACACACCACACCACACTTCTTTTAATTTTTCTTTTATTTTTTTCATAATAAGTATATAGTACATGGATGATGAATAAATCACCTCAATTAGCTGTGTAGAAATAAAATAAAAAATATTTTTAAAAAAATTCAAATATGTATGGTGTGTAGTGTGAGTAGTATCTGTAAAATCATATGAAGTTTCTTCCAAACTGGCATCAGGGATTCAGGATTACAAAGTAGTTGACTGGTTTCAAGTACTGTTACCTATTTTAAAATTGTTAAACTCTTTTCTATTAGTAAAATTGGATTACAGTGTACAAGCCACAGCCATAAAAGAAATAAGGCTCAGAGAACATAGCCTTCTTTTATGCATACCATTACCAACCTTGAGTGACTACTTGATTCCCGAAAAGACTGAATCCAGCAACTTCCCAATACACCATCTTAAGTGGTTACTGCCAATTCACCGACTTGTAAAGGGGGAAGAAGGGAATGCAAATTAAGAAACTGCCAATCCACCATCTCAAGATATGGAGGGAGAAGCTATCTCCCTAAATGCTCTGCTTATACTGAAGTTTATTACATGTAATATATATATTCTCACTCCAAACCAAAATCTCAATCTATTAATTTGAACTTCGGCGAACCAAACTAGGGGAAAAAGGATAGGTATTGGCGAGCTTACTCCAGCAAGTCATCTGGATTGAAGTTCAGAGACTCCCTCCATATGAGCTCCTTTATATCTTCCTCATCCAAGGATGTCTGCTCAAAACTAAAGTTGAAAGGAGAAGGGCAAGTGGGCTCCTCATTTATCTCATGAAGACTGGACAGGTACGGGTGATTTAGTGCTTCCTCAACTTCACATTTACGACAAAAAGGAAGAGTTTATGTCCTCGTCAGCAAAGCGATAAAGAAGAATTAAATTGGATTTTATTGAAGTAGTGTTTGGGGAAATACCAGTTATGCGTTTGCATGGATCAAAGACTAGCATTTTCTCTGCAAGATCTATTGCCAGTGGGGACACATTCAGAAAGTTCTTTGTAAACGGTTGCTTTGGAAAATGAGGGAGCTGCTTCACATACTTTCGAGCATTATCACTTCTTAAAAATCCAAGATCTGAATCATCTGGTGATCCTAATAGCTGTTTCGGCGATGATTAAAAAATATATAAAGACAACCATAAGATTGATAATTCACAAACGATATGCAACTTGTCCTGACATCACTTGAAATTATGCTCAAAAGTACAAAACTGCAACAAACTTATACATAACTGCAACCTATTTAAGAATATCACATCTATTGGATCTAAAGACGGACAAAGAGCTAAAGGGAAAGTCCAAGTACCTCAGTTATAAGCCCTAACTGCTGAACATAGTCTTTACCAGGAAATAGTGGCTCCCTTCTGATTATCTCCAGAAAAATACAGCCAACTGACCAAATATCAATGGCTGCTGTGTATTCTGAACAGTTAAGTAGCAATTCAGGGGCTCGGTACCATCGAGTTACAACATATTCTGTCATGAAATCTGTCTCTGAGGTAGTTCTTGCGAGCCCAAAGTCACAAATCTTGAGGTCACAGTTTGCATTGAGAAGCAGGTTGCTTGGCTTCAAATCTCGGTGCAAAACATTTGCAGAATGTATGTACTTCAATCCCCTCAGAAGTTGATACAGAAAATACTGCAAAAGAATTTAAAGAAGGTGTTTTTTAATCCTTATCATTGGAATCTCTATTTACACCAGTTTTACTGGATCTAACATGTTTCCCCAATGCATTTGTGGCAACTTTTCCAGGCCCCCAACCCCCCCCTCACCCCCTTCAATTGTGATATGTGGGTCGGTGAGGAAGAGACAGAGAGACAGAGAGAGATATATGAATTAATCATTAATGCCTCGAGATGCATTTTTTTCCTCATCAGCCTACAGAACCAATCATGAAATGTGGGTGGGGGAGGGAGGGAAGGAGGGAGGGAGAGCTTAATAGATAAATGAATTACTCGTTCTTCATCCTTTTTCACAACAATGTTTTCCTCATTACCCCAGTGGCACTGTATTTAATTATGTGAAGACTTGATGCAATTATCTGGATGCTGGTCTCCATATTTTTAGCACAATCATGAAAATTAAAGGTCAATGGAAATATTTTCTTTTAAAGGGTTCAGCAAATGCATGATATGTTCCAACTAGTTGACAATAACATCAATATTGGTCACTTCAGACCTATACCTCTTGGTATCAATATGAAATTAGGAATAGCAAATACTCAACTAGAATAGCAAACAAAAGAAAAGCCAGAAACCTAAATGAAAAGCAAATTCTCATCCTTTGTGCCCGTGAGTTTACCACAAATACAGAGTCAAGTTGCTTAATATACAAGACTCTTCTTAAAATATGTTTCCGTATATTAGCACACATAATGCATAAAAAGCAAGCCACAGAGCATGATTAGATACTTCAAAGAACCACTAGTTCTCAATATGCAAAAGGGAACTGCTTACCTGACAGTGATCATCTGTCAAAGCCTGGCTAGATCGTATAATCTGATTGAGGTCAGTATCCATTAATTCATATACAATATACACATCATTAAACTTCTCCTTCTCTGGTGGCCTTATGATGTCCTTAATCTTGATAATCTGCACAATGAAACAATGCAGTGGGTTAGTTCTTACAGCAAAAACAGTATATGGGGGGTTGCACATATCCTCTACGGCAATCCATTTTGACAACTTTGCAATTACATATCATAACATTGTTTTGTGCACAAAATTAAACCCATGTGAAATAAATATAACAAAATAGCTGTGAGAAACATTGTTGTAACATGCTATGATTGGTACTGTAAACTTTGCATGAAGAAGTGACAGCAGACGATATGTGACCATAAACAACAAATAATTCATTTGACTACATTCTCATGGTCCATGTGGCAAAGAAGTTTGATCTCTCGAAGTGTCCTTTTGGCATCAATCCTGTTGTCGAATGCATTTCCAATTTTCTTGATTGCAACCTCTTCTTTGGTCTCAGAATTTATCGCACAGCTGCAATAAGAAAATGGCAACCACCCCCAATTATAACAAGTAAAATTCAGAGATAGTGAGAAACATTACCAATGGTTTATAAACATCTAACTGATCGCTGAAAGGTGCACAAGCATGAAATAAGTACGCTTCTCATATGTTAGCTAAATACTGAAAATCACACCATATCATTGTCACTGGAATCACGCTGAAGAGGATTTGAATGTACCATTTATGAATAACCTCATGAACAGCGAGTAGAATGATCCACTGGAACAACATCCACATATATTATATGTGATTCTACCAACATTCATGGGTTTTTATTACAATGGTATTGAAACTGAATAATTTAGTGCAATTCAACAAGGGGAAAAACGAAGGGAAGAAGCCAGTGTTTTGAGCTTTAAAACTGTCATTTATCATCGTCCAATTAAATACAATCAAGTTGATCTTTTCTGACAACATACATCAACGAAAACTCTGCTCAGAAATGCAAGGGAACTATAAATAACAGACAAATTTTGTTTTAATCTTAAATTTATCTATTTAATTGGTAGCATAAAAAGTAAACACCCACTCTTGACCCAACTAACTTATCAAAAACTCTTGACCTAACTAGTTAATTCTTGTTCACTTAAATTCAACCTTAATTTGATTACCATCCAAACAAAAAACAAGGAGCTAAAGGATTGAAATTATACTTTGTTCCCCATTCCTCTATTTTCGTTTCAATTTGTTTTTTTGTTTTCACATAAAAGACGTAAGTAAGAAGCTCAAGAAAACACAACAAAAAATAAAAGTTATATCCAGAATCAAAACAGATATCCATCCCAACCGGCAAAGAGATAGAGATTCTTCTACACAAAAGGTAAAGCCCGAAAAGGAGAGCGGAATACTACCAAACGATGCCGTATGCGCCGCGACCGACGGGATGTATAGGAGGGACGTATTTGGCGGAGACCTCAAAGAGGTTTCCCAGAATGTTGTACTGCAAGTATCTGCCTCCGTACGTTGGAACCCCTTTGGCTTCAGTCTCCATAGATTCATTCTCCATCTTTCTCTCTGGTCGAAGAAATGAAAAAGGGAAAGCTTTGTCGCACTCTTTCAGAGTCTGTCTCACACAAACACTGACACACAGAGGAATGAGAGAGCTTTCAAAGAGGGAGTGGAAGAAAAGAAAGCAGTGGAGGGGGGAAAGGTGAGAGGGGAATTTTGCGCGTAGGGACAGCAAGGGGCCATTTGGCAATTGCCTTTGAATTTCAAATTTGAATGTCAATTCTCGCCTAAAGTAATAATATGCGTTCAAATTCCACGCAGTGTGGATTTTGGCCAAAAAGTTATTGGAAGACACGTTCAAATCTTGTGCTTCGAATCCCAAGTCCCAACCAAAAATTCAAAGTCAATATTTCTAAACATGGGTTTTCCACGCACTTTTCCACCTAGAAAGTACGAGAAATATTAGGACGGATTTTACGCTGAGGTATTTTTAGATGATTTAAGTTGATTTATGAATAATAATATTTTATAAATTTTATTGAGATATGTTTGAATGTATGATATAAGTTAATATAGGTTTAATTTATTTATGATAAGTTGAAAAAAATAATAGGTCACATCAATAATTGATTTGAGATAGGTTGAGATCACTTTAACAACTAAACGTAACCTAAGACTCACTTAAAATATTAATTTTTTTATTGTGGACCTGACTTTTTTTAAAAGAATGCGCAGAACTTGCATATGTTAATACTGTATCTGGCATTACTCTTGTAACCATGGTTGGGCTCATGTTTGTATATTTTTTTAATTGGATACAATGTCTATTTCATGACTAATGATTCGGCTATAACATTTTTATAATTGTTTTACAATCAGTAAAACACTTTATCAAAAACATAAATTTCAATTTTAAATAACTACCCTTCATTTTAGATAAAAGTAACAAAAAAATTGAGTATTATTATTAGGCCATCTGAAACTTACTGCACAAATGGCCAAGTGGCATTACTCTAAAAGAATTATAAGTGAATATTTTTCTCGTTTCATAATACAATTATTACAAACAAACCTTATATGACTTTAAACAACAAACTAATAAAATTGTTAGAAATTCTAAATAGAGTACAACGAAAGTGATATTACCTCGAGCGGCAAATCTCATATAAGTGCAATTGTCTCACAAACTTCTACAGTCATTGTTGTCTGTTCGAAATCATCATTGTCAATCGTGGAGTGTGCTACGTAATATTAGAGCAACACTTACAAATTCCACAACCTAAATGTCGGGACTAGAGAGACATATATTTCTATAGAGAGAGATTTGTGCCAAGACCAGTATGTTGTACCAAAAGGGGGAAGGAGCTATAAAAATAGTCATTCTAAGGGTAACCCTCAACTAGCTTTAAAGGCCAGCCATCAAAACTCATAAAGTGACTTCATAACTCCTAGCCAAGGGAAGGGGAATGGGTACCCACTATGGACGCCCATTTACTACATCTCTCACTCGCATATAGTGAGTAAGATCCCAAGTTTACATCTCTCAATATGTTCTCAATCTTATTCATACTGGCAAATAGGTTGTGTGACCATCGAGCACACATGTGTGACCACCAATCTTGGTGTCAAATATCTATATATGCTACATAAGCATCAAGAGACGCAATGTCTCATCTCCGTTTACTACCTGAGCACCAGAGGCAATCACTCATAGAAGTGAGTCGATTTAATCCTACCAACATCCCTTTTTCACCATAACTTACAAATTCATGGTGAATGTGTGTGCTCAATAAGTACTCCCAGTCATACCATATGATCATAAAATATATCATCATCATGTGCACGACAAGCAATATCATAAGGGAAATAAATCACATGGTCAACTATAAATTATGATTTAACCACAAATCTCAAGTGGTATTTTATTACCATCTCTCCATGCACAATCTCATATGCAATAACCTCTCAACTAGGGTCAAACTCACAATAAATATTTTAGATTCTAGCTAGCAAGTCCAACTACAAATTTTAGGATTCCAGAAGTTGATCATAAATATCATTCAACAAACTTAATTTCGACTTCAAGGTTTCAAAATGAATTTCTTGTATTTCAACAACAACATGTGAAATAACTAATCTTTGTTTTCATTAAGGATAAATCGATTAGAACCTTTGTCTCCAAGGACAATAAAACAGGCGAACCATTACTTTTTATGGCTTGTCCAAATCGCATCACAAACTCATTTAATCATATAAGCCATATTTACCCTCTAACGAAATCTCAACTTCTAACTCTCATGAGTAGCCGGAGTCAGAATTGGGACGTCGAAGTTGCAAAAAGAAATCGACCACAGGAAAAAAAAAAATCCAAATACAAATCTGAATCTCTTATTGCCAAAATCACCCACAGAAGCAAAAACCAATCCAAGTCTGATTGCCAAGATCAACCACAAACAAAAACCAATCCAAATCAAATTGCAAAAATCACTCATAGCAAGAAATTATATGCACAAATAAAGTTACAGAGAAACTAAGAAAGAGTTGCAAAATCTTGAAGAACATGCAAAGGACTGACGACAAGGAAGAACATGCGCATGACATCCTTGTAGCAGCAAAACACTTGGACTGAAATCTGAATCTTGACGGAAAAGGGACGAGTCACAACAAAGAAGACAAAGAAATTGAAGCCTGAAGAGACAATGAGAAGATTAAGCGTTTGAAACCAACCAAGTGGAAAAGGGACGACGGAGAAGACAAAGAAGGTGAAGAGCATGGCATCTGACTCAGTTCGATCAAAGAATGTGGAGGTGATAATGGAGTGTCGGAATGAGTGGAGGCACTGGAGGGGGAAGATAGAAGAGAGGAAATGCGTATGTTAGGGTTTTATTCTTTGGAAGAGATAAATATATACCCTATTAAAAAGACGTCGTTTAAGGTTTTCTTAAAAAAAATTGCAAAACACGAAACTGGGGCCGAAAGGACTAGAATGCAGGTTCACATGTTGCCAAAATACTGTCACAACCATTAGGCCACCAAGCTACCTTATATGTATTACAATATATAATATATAAGGTATAAATAGTATGAGTTTGGAGTCAGAGTTTGAAGCCAACATGGTCTTCAGACTCCAACTAGAGGATTTAGAGCCACTCTGACTTCGATTTCTGAAACCTTCGACTTCGTCGGAGTTGGATGGTCATCGGAGCTTAGGCAAAGTCAGAGTGGGCGGAGTTTTTGCCCACCCCTAACTGGTGGGGAGTCGGGACACGATGAGAATGCAAGGAAGACTCACTAGGTATCATAGAGCCAATGGGAAAGGCAAAGTCAGCTGGAGGGTTAGGTTTTTGAGACTTGGAAAGTTTCAACCTGGCAATGCTTGCCAAGCAAGGATGGAGATTGATTTAGAGACCGGACTCTCTAGCAGCACAAGTAATCACATTGAAGTATTTCCCTCAGGGCTCCTTTTTTCAAGCAAAACTAGGTTATAGGCCATTTTTTATTTGGAGGAGTATTCTTGCAGCAAGGCATCTAATTGAAGAAGGCACAATATGGAGGATTGGAAATGGAGAACAAGTAAGGATTTGAAGGATAAATGGATCCCCTAGCCCACTAATTTCAGAGTGCAAATTGCTATTAGAACTTTGATGAAAATGATACAGTTGCAGCTCTCATTGACTCAAATACAAAACAGTGGAATGCCACACTAATAGAAGAGGTGTTCTCTAATGTTGAACCTACTGATATCAAGAAAATCCACGTTAGCCTTTGTAATAGTCCAAACAAGTTGATATGATGGTGCACTACCAATGGTCAATTCTTTGTTAAAAGTGCTTACCATTTGCAAAAAGAACTCATAGATCGAGATCAAGGATAGCCTTCTAGAACCACCACTCAGAAGGAAATCTGAACAAGAATATAGCAGTTGAAAGTCCCAAATGCTACAAGAGTGTTTCTGTTGAGAGCCTACCTAGAAGGACTTCCCAGCAACCTGGGCCTATTCAAGAAGAAAGTAGTTGAATCTCCAAACTGTCCAATATGTTTAAAGGAAGAAGAATCAATTACACATGTTCTATATGCATGTACTGCAGCAAAAGAATTTTGGAGTCTATGTTCGAAGCAACTTCAAAAGAGCATAATTACAAAAGACAATTTTTTGGAAACTTCTGAAACCATGTATGAATTGTTTGAGAAAGAGCAACTAGAAGAAATTGTGATGTAACAATCAAAACAACTATTGCTAGCCTTTAAGGAAGTGCACATTGTTAATGACAGTAATGCAGGAGCTTCAAGCAATCTGGCTTTGTAACACCTCACTCCCCATGGTTAAGAAATACATCATTTTCTTTAAAAATCATGAGAGCCAGAGTGCTACAACTGAACCTGACTTAAAAATATATATTTTTTTTAAAGAAAGCGCCACGTACAAAGATTCCTTAAAAATTTATTTTTCTCAAAATTTGTGCCATAAAAATCATAATTTAAAATCTTAGTACATGATCTAGGCCACTATCACGCCAACCTGAATTAAGTCATGTCCTGAGCTTTACCTTCATAAGTATTATGACCTGGGATGGTTTCAAAACAAAAAACAACTAAAATGAGTCGTTGACTCAGTAAGATACCCATCATAACGTAAACATACTTAACATAAGGTTTTTCAAAAAATATTTCATGCTGAGAACTTAAAATCATGATTGGTCATACGTATGCTATGGCATGCATGACTTACCTTGGCTTATCTGACTTATCTTACTTATCATACTGGCCCACACATTTAACCCTGTGTGCAAGGTTGTGAACAGACCGTACATCTTGCGGCCGCAAGGGAAGTCGCTAATAGTATTCTAGCATACTATGGTGGACCAAGTGTAGGTCCGTTGCTTGCACATTCACCCATAAATCGCATTGGTATCATGCATCTAAATGGACATCTGATTAACTAGTTTGATCTTATCTTACAGTTGATCATAAGAAAACTTACGTGTCTTATGCAACGTGAGATGTATAATACATATATAATTATAATATGCTGAATAAAACATGATGAATGACATGCTTACAAATATCATGACATATGTGGTACGTAAACACTAGCTTCCAAATAACTGGCTTTAATAATAATATATAAATATATATATAACTAACGTTTGCTAATCATAATTTATGATTAAGCTACTTATCTCAATATCTTGTAGTATTGCTTTCTAAAATCTTCAACACAAAATCTATCACGGTGCAATGGAGGGATGACGATTGTTTATGGTTTTTTTTTTTTCAAATAACACAAGGAATGAGGTATTTATAGAGAGATTTGGGAGAGGGCGCTGAAGAGTTTGAGTTCGAGTTGAACTCGGTCGCAATCATTTGAGAATAGAGTTTGAATTTAAAAACATGATTTAGTAGTTCATTCAATATAGGATTGGCAGTGATTGAGATTGCGTAAGAGATTTCAATCAGTAATGATTTTAAATTGAAATAAATTTCTAATGTCCGATTTTTAAATTCTAAAATGAATCTAACTCGTTCAATAAATAATAAATGTGATTTAACCTAATTATTGAGCCCCATAACTCCTAATCAATTTCAATAATTTATCACTCGTGAGTTTATCCAATATGGCCCATTAAATATAATTAGGCCCAATAAAAATTATTAATATTTCTATTTTAGAAGTATTAAGTCGGGTCGTTACAAACTCTCCTCCTTATAACAATTTCATCCTCGGAATTTGTTAGACCTCAAATAAATTACATACTTATTCGCCACATGTTTTCCATGTCTCTTTACTCCTCAATCATTCAGTCAAACCTAATATTAAAAAAATTCTGATCGTCTCATATTTTGGTCTGATGTCTCACTAATCCTTTAGGTGCACACGTTAGCACGCTACATGTCAACCATCATACACTCCAAATTCAATTCAAGCNTGTACGCTATGACATGCATGATTTATTTTGGCTTATCTTATTTATTATACTGGCCCACACATTTAACCCTGTATGCAAAGTTGTGCACCAGCCCTACATCTCGTAGCCGCAAGGGAAGCCACTAATAGTATTCTAACATACTATGGTGGATTACGCTTAGGTTCGTGACTTGCACATCAACCCATAAAATAGCATTGGTACCATACATCTGAACGAAAATCTGATTAACAGGTTTGATCTAATCTTACAATTGATCATAAGAAAGCTTACGTGTCTTATGTAATGTGAGATGCATGGGATGCATAATACATACATAACTATAATATGCGGAATGAAACATGATGAATGACGTGCTTGCAAATATCATGACATGTGTGGTACGTAAACACTGGCTTCCAAAGAACTAGCTTTAATAATGATATATAAATATATATATAACTAGCTAGCGTATGCTAATCCTAATTTATGATTAAGCTACTTACCTTGTAGTGTTGATTCTAAAATTTTCGACACAAAATCTATCAGGGTGCTGTGGAGGGACGACGATGGTTTATGATTTTTTTTCAAATAACACATAGAAAGGAGATATTTATAGAGAGATTTGGGAGATGGTGCCGACGAGTTCGAGTTGGACTTGGTCGCGATCATTTAATAAGAGAGTTTGAATTTAAATCCATAATCTTGTAGTTCATTCAATATAGGATTGACAGTAACTGAGACTGCATATGTGACTTCAATCAGTGATGATGTTAAATTAAAATAAATTTCTAATGGCTAATCTTTAAATTCTAAAATGAGTCTAACTAGTTCAATAAATAATAAATAGGATTTAACCTAGTTACTGAACCTAATTAAAACTCCTAATCAACCTCAATAATTTATCACTTGTGGGCTTATCCAATATGACCCATTAAATATAATTAGGCCTAACAAAAATTATTAATATTTCGACCTTAGAATTTTTGGTCCTGGTCATTACAGGCTTGCAGATGGGAGAACCCACCTAAAGAGGTTTGTAAGATCAATTGGAATGCAGTAGTTGATAAATCTCAATTCAAAGTTGGAATCAGGATAATTGCTAGAGACTATGAGGGAAGAGTTTTGGCCACAAAGAGAATGCAAAAAGATCATTTTCCTAATCCACTCTTGGCTGAATATTTTGGTGCGCTTCAAGCAACAATCTTTGGTGAAATCAGATTAAGGAATATTATCTTAGAATGTGATGTTCTTCAAGTTGTGCAAAGCATTACAAAGACAAAGGTCCCTTGGAATAAATAGCACAGGTATTAAACAAAAATTGTTACATTTTGATCATTGATCAGTCCAATATGTTAGAAGGGAGGCTAATGTTGTGGCTCATGTTTTAGCAAAGAATGCCTTAGGAATTTCTGGTGATGCCATTGACATGGAGGATATTCCTTCTCGTATTCTTTCCTTCCTTTAGTGGAGGTTATCAATAAAATATATTTGTACTAAAAAAAAAAAACAACAAGAAGGGGAAAGGAGGGGAGGATGGTGGTGAGAAAGCAAGAAGACCATTACTAGCGTGCAACCTCATTGCTAGAAGTGGAGGAATTAAGATCGAGCCATTTGGTGGAGAGAAAATGATAGTGGAAAAGGCGCAATATGCTTATGCATGTCTTGAAAAGGTTGTCTTACATCTTGTTATAAAATGAATGAATAACATTGCTTTGACTAAAAAATTAAGCAGATTTTTTTTATCAGTCTTTCAATCTTGTCCATTTATTTGTTAAGATGATGTATTTAGTAAACATTTAACAGGATGTAAGCAAAAATATATTTGAATTGACAAAGTTTCTTAGATATATTTGATTGAAGGTTGAAGAAGTGGTGAGATCCATGATATCATGTTCAGAAAAAGAAGTTTTTAAGAGTGTGGGTGTATATATATATATATATATATATTGGATTTTGTGAAAATGATTTAGATTTTTATTTTTATTTTTATTTTTTTAATCACAAAGATCGATTTGTAAATGATTTTGTGAAAATTATTTTTTAGAGATGAAAAGGTATTATTATATGTCAAAATTTTCAGTTGCCAAAGAATAGAGATGGCAGCCTAATCCATTTAAGGAATTGGGCTAAATCAATTAATTAGCATGATTTGGGTAAAAAGAACTTGCTGATCCTTAGTTAAAGGCCATCCAATCCCACGTATCCAACGTAATTCCCATATTATGATACGTTTTCAAGCTATCTTAAAAGATCCCCAACACATCCTAAGGCTTCTTTTTTTGCAACAATCGTATAGAATTCCAGGTTTCCTTTATTGGATAAATATTTTTATGCATCTCTTTTCACCTGATCTTCTACAATATTTGGGTTGGGCTTGACCATTTTTTTTTTTTTTTTTTTTTGCGGAATTGGGCTAAATAGTTGCAAAGGTGAATTTAGCTCGGCTTGGACTATACCATGAGAACGTCAAATAAAATTGTAATAATACTTTTTTAAGAATTCTATGCATCAGTTACTATTCATTTTTACATCACATACATATTTTTTGTTTCGTAAGTGTGGGAATATTTTTCATAAGGTATAGGGTGTAGGACAATGAATAGTAGCTGATGTATAGAATTTTCTACTTTTTATTCTATATTTTATGATTCTAAGTTATAATCGATTGATGTTGTATGTTTTAAGTAGTTTTATAAATCAATAACTTAAATAAATAAATAAATAATCACTTAAAATGTGACACGCCAGTCCATATAATTGTGTTGATAATTTTGCCTTATTACTATACACTTTCTCGCTTTTACTTCTATATCAAGAAAGAGAGGTTTATGGGAAGAGGCAAGGACTATTACAATACCCATGTTAGCCCAATTACATGGTAAAATATTACCTTGGAATTAGAAGGAGAATATGAAAGGGCACCATCACACCATTCATCAACCATGTAGGCGATGAATATATAATAATATGAGGTAGAAGAAGATAACGATGAGGACCATATGATATCCACTATTTTTCTTGATAGGACGATCGACAGAGATTTTCTTAGGCCAAAGAAAAAATATCTGTGGAAAATTATCGGCCATGATCAAATGAGGAAGCGTTTAAGATCATTTTGTTTTCCCTCTCTCTTACTTAATTAAGACTTTCTAGTTTCTACACCAAAGTAAACCACCATGATATCATTCTAAGTCCTCCACGTTTCTCTTACAATTTTTCGCTCAGCATTGACGTCATTTGTATCATACGATAAAATGTTTTAGTCATAAAGAGATTTTATAAAATTATTTGACTTAATATGTTATGTTAAAATTGTAAAACTATTTTTATTGTAAAGTATATTTAATATATCATATGAAATTACGTCAGTTTGTAAATTTATTTTTATAGAATCTCTTTATAACTATAGCACTTCTCTACCTACGATCATATTCGGCGATGGCTCAACAGAATAACGATAGACGCATAATTCCTAACAGTCAAAGAAAGGTTATAGACGCTAATTATTTGATTGTGATTTCTACACGTTCTTTTCATTCATTAATTATAACCATTTTTAATTAGTTAATCTTCGAATCTAATATTTGCGGTCGAGAATTTTATTTGCAACAAATAATTAGCTAGATAATTATATCTATACATATATATATATATACACACACACTTATATGTATCCGAGTTTGGGCCATGCAACTTTAGCATCTAGACTAGAAAAGACGAGATACAATAGCTACATAATATTTATCGAATATTTATAATAACTATAAGAAAAACAAACTTTTACGATGAAAATAACTATTTACGATGAAAATATACTAAATTTAGTAGGAAATAATCATTTTATAGAAAATAATTTGTCACAAATAAATAATTTTTTTGTCGTAAATAATCCAAATATTTATACGAATAGTAATATTATATATATATTAAAAGACTTTTTTTTCTACTACAGACTTTAAAATCCGGAAAGAAAATTAAAATAATCTCATCAAGCTAAGTATGATTATTGCCTCCACCACTTATGACCTGCCATAGAGAATCGTTGTATATGACTTCTCCTGCTGCATTCAAACCGCTTTATGTAGATTCTAATTAATTGATTAATTAAATAGCATTGCATGCAGTATTAAAGCCCAAAAGTATACCAATTAAAGGAAGAGTATGAAAAGCATACTAAAGTTGGAATCTCGATTTATTTATTTATTTATTTATTTATTAATTAAGAATAGGAGAGTACACATGTCTATAGCCCTAGAAGTTGTTCAAATATTCCCACATGGAAAACAAGGTCCACGAATTAAGGTTAAAATATCTCATCTTATCTGATTTAATTATTATAATTTTTTTAAGTCCCAATATAAAATAAAATAAACAGTTCAACTTTTTCAAATCTCAAAATAAAAATAATATTAAAAAATATATTCTAACAATACTTTATTTAACTTTTTAACTTTAATCTCAACTCATCTCATCTCATCTTTAAAACCAAACAATAAAGTTACATTCAATGCATTGGGGTCGTATTGAAATGATGGTTATGAGAAACAGCTCATGCGTTTGATTGCAATATTTTTGCTTCAATTCCAAGCAAACTCCTTCTTATATATATATGAAAATTTAAATACATATATATACACAATATAATATTAATATTTTTTGAATTTATTTAAACTTTTTTATTACTTTGATAGCTTTGAATTAAAAATTAAAGATTTCTTAAATAATTGTGTAAAAGTTATGCAATAGTTGTATCCGTGACATTTTTCATGCAAATCACCACTAGGACTTGTGATTGGATAATAATAGATAACGACCTTATCCTCCTTAATATGCGATAAGCATCTTCAACTATATTCCATCTTTTACTAGAGATATCTTTAATGAACCTTTTGGTTCATGTTTTAGTGATGTGTAATGCTATATATAGTATAAAGGTTTACAAGTCTGCGCGCTTTTTTTTTTTTTTGAAAAAAATTAGTCCATCATTAAAATGACTTTTTATGTAGCTCTCATATTTATCCTTTTTTTTTTTAATTGGAGCACGTATTGTGCGAGATTTACACAATGTAAGACTACAAATATCACTTCTCTTTAGTGATAAATGGTCAATAGATTATAGTTTACATGAGACTTCTTTTAAACATAAAAATAAAAGAGAAATGATTTAGCCACAAAGAAATTTTATAAAAGTAAACTTACAAAGTGGCGTAACTTGATTTGGTACTTTAAATTGTAAAACTACTTTAATTATAATGTAGATCTAATATTTTATATGAAGCTATATCAATTTGTATATTTATTTTTGTGAAATTTTTTTGTTGATATAACACTTCTCAAAATAAAATGGAGTAAATTGTATTAATAAATACAATGCCAACTAGTTTCGATTCAATTGTTGGTCTCTTTTCTTGTCAAAAAAATTAAAATATAGAGAATGAAGTCCTAGATTCTAACACTATAGACTAAGCCCTATTTGGATTGAAAAATACTCTCAATCCATCTTGTCTCATATCATTTTATTATTGTAATTTTCATAGAAAATATAATAAATAATTCAACTTTTTCAAATTCTAAAATAATAACAGTATTAAAAAATAATATTCTAACAATATTTTATTTAACTCTCAACTTTCATCTCAACTCCCTATTCAAACTACACGCCGTCTTTTCAAAATAAAAGATGAATAAAAAAAATTAAAAAATAGCAAGTAATATATGGTAGATGTCCTAAGTTATATTTTTTTTATTTAGAATAATATTATATATAGTTTAAGATAGCGCAAGCTCCGCATCTTTTTTTATTTATAAAATAATGAGATTTACTATTAAAAAAATATTTTTCTTTTTTATATAAATACAAAATTTAACTAATATTTAAAAATAAAAAAAAAGTGCCACTCATTTCCATATATTTAGCAGTGTGATTTGTTATTTGTAGAGCGACAAAATTGTTGTTAAGTTTTCAGTCAAATAAAAAATTAATACTAAGAGGAGAGGCCCAATAATTTGCACCACGAGAGTTCACGAACGCGGATTCAATTAACATGTTTTTCAATTCCCTTTCTTTCGTTAATTTAGATTAAAAATATCTTACTTCTAAGTTACTATAGAAGACTCTTGGATACATTTTACATGCTAAATTAAAATTAAAAAAATTACAATTTAATTTGTTAATCTCCTAAACCATGTATGTATATAGAAATGGAAAAATGATTAATACAATCTGAGAAGGTTGAAGACTTGAAGTTTCGTGTCCTTCCAGTAAAAAAATATGAGAAATCTAAGATCCATATATAAATATAAATATATATATAACTCACTTTTTTTTTTATGATGGATCCCAAATTCAAAAAGAGTATGTGAAATTTACACATCTTAAAATTATATTTAACATTATTCATATTTTCTTGTAAAAATGATATTTACAATGAACCAACAAAACGCGTGAAACAAGAAGAAAAGTTGTTGGCATAGATTACCAAGACAATAAATCATATGTAATGAAGGAAGAGTCATCATTTGTCGTTAAATTGAAGGATTAAGATAAGAGACCATCGAAGCTCGAGACATTATTGGTGCTTTTGTTTTTGGAAACGGGGATTGAAAACTCACGTTTCTCTTCGCATTGTAGTTTCTTGAATAAGACCATGGAATGCCCTTAGCATTTACACTTTTGAGGCCTTAATTTTCGAACAATGGAAAGATCAAATCTACATGCAATCTTATCCAAATGACAGGGCTGCACACACTCGTGAGAGACAAAAGCTTTACGTTCTAGAAAGAAACAAACTCCAACATAGCCATATTTATTAGGCTGTCCACTTTAGGGAGAGAGAGAGAGAAATATCAAAGCAATATGGTGCCTGACATTCCGAGATCCCATTAATTTCACCACACAAGCCAGCCTTGTACAATCATCGGACATCTGGAACGCCTTGTCATTTTCCATTAAATTCAGCCATCTCTGTCTCTCTCTCGGGCATAGTCTGAGATTCTGAACAAGAGAGGAATCCCCAAATTAGAAAGGTAAAAAGGATGAGAATTTTTTGGGTTATAACTTATAGAAGAAGAAAATCAAACCACTGCCAATCTACCATCATATCACAATTTGCAGAAAAATAATGGATAATTTAAACTCCAATCAATCAAATGAGACATCAGATTGCTATCCATCTCCTCCAATAATCAGAATCAAATAATTATATTAGCTGGGAAACAATTAAACAAATGAACAAAGACTGGTATAATATCGTGTCACAAATAATAACATCAATATACAAAAATCTGAGCTAATGCAAAATAGCTAAAGAGGCCCCAGGGTCTTGAGCCTAATTCACAACACCATCTCCAACCTATCATGAATTAGAAAGGGAGAAAAAAAAAATTGGCACAATTTTCTAAAAAGAACGAACATTATTGTAAGAGTAGACTACAATAGACCCTGAAAACACAGGCTGTTGAAGAAGTTCTGTTTCTGGGGCACGCTTCTGAGTTGTACCCTCTTGGAGTCGCAGCTGGGTTTGTGTAATCAGAGCTGAGAAAGCTTCCAGTCTCGGCGTGCTTTCTTTCTCTGTAACCCGCACAGCATAGACCCGATTGCGACTACAATCCGCTTTAACATTTCACGTTTGATCCGGCCTCTCCTTGGAGGGAGGCTTTGAGCTGGATGTCTGTTTTTGGGTTTGGATTCTTCTGTCGCCATTTTCGCGAAGTGGGTATCCATGATTTTTTGAAGCAATCTCGAGGAAGAGACGGAGAGAATGTGAAGAAATAGAGGAGAGCTAGGGGACAAGAGCAAGGTGAGATAGAAGCAAGAGTGAGGGAGAGTGATTCTTATAGCGCTTTGCTCGTTCTACTGTGACACTGTCTCTGTCTCATGTCTATCTCTTCTCCTTTACTTGGTCAGCACGGCTAGTGTTCAAAGTTTACAGAGTCTCCATCTCCGCTGTCGCGACTGTCAATCTCCCCCCAATTTGGAACTCTCAGTTCCGCTCAGTGGCGTCTATTAGGCAAATAATATAATATTCTTATTTTCTCACGTCGATTTTAATTCTTGAACATTATTTCCATTTTCTTGAAGATCTTGGTAGTTTTGATATTGAAAATTATGAAAAAAGTATTTATAAATTTTTTTAAAAAATGTATTGAAAAGTAGATAAAATATTTTAAATATAATATTTTCTTGTTATAGAGCGTGGTATGACTAATTTAATATAGAATTTTTAAATTTTGAGTGATTAGTTAAAAGTAAAAAAATGACATATTAATCAATGTTAGTGCTCAAGAGCACTAGTAGTGGGCTCAACAAATTTTAGCTAAAATTTGACTAAGAAATCAACTTTTACAAATTTTAGTTAGTCACTTTTCACAACATCAAATAACAGGCTCAACAAATCTTTCACTATTCTATTAAAATATTGATTTTAAACTTTTCATTTATTTTAATTCTAATTGTAATTTGAATTTCTCTAACAATTATATGAATAATAAATAAAAATTAATTAGTTTAAAAAAATAAAATCAAAAAAATAAAAATAAAAACAATATATAGTATATAATATATATAAATGTTGAATAGCAAAATTATGTAAGTTATGACTACGTTAAACAGCGAGAAAGTGTTGCGATGAGGATGAAGGTGTTGCGATGGTCTGCGTCCAAACAAAGCAAGAAGTGTTGCGATGGGATTCCCAGCAAACCACATGGACTTTTTCTACTGCGCAGGAGTGACAAGTAGTAGGAAATTGCATATTTTAGTCAAAAATATTATTTGGCCAGCATTCTATGGCTCAATAAATATAGCCAGCCCATTCATCTAAAGCTAAATTTATTATACATTTAACTAGTCCAATATTACACTTTATTTTACATTTGAACTATTCTTTGGCTAAAATTTAATTTTAGCTAGTTCACTACTAGTGCTCTTAGACTGAGATTTTATAAATTCACGCAATTAGATTTAATGTTAGATATGTAAATTCGTGCATTCCCTTTCAAGAAAATGACATCTAGTATGAGAAAGTTTGTTTTTTCATATGGTTCCAAATTTCTTTTATTTTTTTCAAAGGCAATGCATAAGGCTTGCGCACTTTACTCTCTAAGATTACGTAAACTATTTTCCAAAAGATTATATCAATTTACTAACTTAATTTTATAACACCATTTTATAAACTAAACAATTTTTAAAACAGTTTTGCTTAATACAATCGCAGTGGAGAACTGCCGGGTAACCGGCTTGTATTAAAATAAGAAAAAATCAAAATTAAAACTGGCAGCTCCACATTTGCAGGTTCTCATCTTCTTTCATGAACCCAAGTCCTCCATCAAGCTAAGTCCCCCACTGCTGCCCAAGTGCCCTTTGCCACAGCTCGCATCTCTCTCTCCACGTTCACCTACGATTTCCCCGTCACTGCCAGCCAAAAGTTCATTCGACTATACTTTTACCCAGCTTCGTACTCCGACTTTAATCACTCTAAAGCCCTCTTCTCCGTCAAAGCTGGTCCTTTTATACTTCTTAGCAACTTCAACGCTTCACTCACGACAGATGCTGATGGGGATCTGGGCGATACCATATGCAGAGAATACTGTGTCAACATTGAGGAAGATCAGAGGTTGAACATAATCGAAATCTTATCGATGCCTCCAAATCTCTATTACACTCTGACAGACGATCAAGGATTTTCTTTTATCTGCCAGAACCTGAACAGCATCAATAAGGCTACACTTTTGGGAGTTTCAGCCAGAGATTGTCCACAAAAATGACCGAATGTTCCGTATTTTCATAGCAATCAAACCGCTGAGAAAGATGCCGACGTGATTCTCTAGAGTGGTGGAAATGGCGTGCTCGTATATAAAGACTACACCGTTTCGATGTTCACTAAAGAAAGAGACAAGAAGGTGAACCTCTACATTGCTACAGGAGCAGAACCGCGGAGGTGGACGACTTCTTACCAAGATTCAATCATGAACGGCATCGAAATCTTCAAAGTAAGCGACCCTTCCAACGGCAATCTCGTCGGACCCAACCCCGACCCAATTCTGGTGACCCCTCCGACGATTGAGCCACCAAGACAATCGACAAACTCGAAGAATAGTAGAAGAACGACCATTTTCGTTCCTTCTAGTGGAGTAACCGGATTAATTGTGGCGTTGATTTTCGGATTCTTGATTTTCCGGACTGGCAAGAAGGACAAGAATTCGGGCCGCCGATATAGGAAAGTCCAAACGATCAAAGGCCTCGTCGCTGTCGGAAGAACTATGCCGCCACTTCTCACTACAAGAAATCAAAATAGCAACACACAACTTCCACGAAGAGTTAATTATCGGCGAGGGATGTTTTGGCAATGTATATAAGGGTCTTGTTGACGAGGGTACCGAGACTCTGGCAATCAAGTGCTTGAACCCGGAGTCAAAGCAAGGTCGTCACGAGTTCTTGACAGAGATCGAAATGCTCTCTCAGCTTCGCCATGGCCAAGGTTTCAGATTTTGGATTGTCCAAAGAGGATCTAGACTCTAGATAACACCGCAGTCAATACCATAGTAAAGGGTACGTGGGGGTATTTGGACCCTGAATACGCAAGACAGCAACAACTGGACGCCGAAAGCAACACTCAAGTTGAGCCTTCGGCTGAAAAAAAAAAAAGAAAAAAAAATTCTTTGTAGTTGTGTAAATCTGCTCTATTTTATGGAAGAAAAATAGAGGTGGCTGGCAGTGCATGTGGGCTGTGCAGAGGGTGCTGCAGTGTATGAGGTGCATGACGAGGCTCATGGAGAGGCTGGGCAGTGGCTTCGTGGAGGACTGACGGTGCAAGGTCGCTGAATTGAGGCCCACTGTGGCTGCGTAAACTTGCTCTGTTTTATGGAAGAAAAATAAAGGTGGCTGGCCGTGCATGTGAGTTGTGTAGAGGCTTAACATACGGTGGCAGTGGATGAACTGGGTGGAGGTCTACATGAAGATGGAGGAACTGGCGGAGGTTTATGTGAAGGTGCAGTTGCGATGTGCAGGTAGTGCATGCATGATTATTGCAAAGACCACTAAGTAGAACCAAACTTGATCAACCAAAACTTCTTCTCAGCAGAAGGAAATCTGAATGGATCGGTGACATCAATAAGATGATGCTGCTTCAAAAATAGCCTCACATGATAGCAAGTAAGGGGAACTGTCATCAGAAACATGAACCAATGCCATGTTACTAGGAAAATGGCAGACAGGATTCCCTGTGCAGTGAACTCGGGGACAGTCATGCAATGTATCGTAAATGTTTATGTAGTCACCCTCCAAGTCCGACAAGATAACAACCTGATAATATGGACGTCATGATAGCTAAGTGAACGATATGGCAGATAGCCCACAAGATGAGCTCCATCGTAGCGCACTTTGTTTTCAGAACTGGAATTTTGGAAAGTAGGAATGGATCTGTGTCTGTATCAATGAAGAGAGCAATTGGAGGGAACACTTTCTATCCAGCATTGATAGTGAACAACTTTATGCAATCAAGTGACAACTATTCATTGAAATAAATTAAGGTTTCATATGTCAGCCATGGGCAAAAAATCTGTGTCCAAGAAAACACACCTCCAGCTTCTCTCCTCTCCTATCAAATTCCTCAGTTTCAATCATGGCCTTTCAGCTTTCTTTCACTATCCTCTTGGCCTCTCCGTCGCCACCCTCTCCCCGCTCTCGCCAATTGGGATGTTCCCACTATCATATGCTGCCACAATGTTTCTTTCAAACTAAACAAGAGGTCCCTACATTATTTCTCATACACCCATAATTATCGTGTATGAGAAATGGCCGGGCCCTTGTGAATGAAAGTTATCGTTTTTTCCTATACTTTTATGGCGAGTTAAGGTCTTGAGCATGTGGAGACCAAATTAATGGGGCCCTTGCATGGATGCTAGATCAGAATAAATCTTAGTGAAAATGAAATATTCCATACCATCTATATATAAAAATACAATTTTATTAATATATTTGTGGAATCCATACCATCTAGAAGGCCCAAAACTAATGTTTATATGTTTCCTTGCAATTAATATTCATGAAGATTAATGTTGACTCTGGAAGACCTCAAACCAACACAACGACCCACCAGATCATGTGACCAGAAGAAGATCAATCTATAAAGATGTAAAAGCAGTGTGAACTGTTGAAATATGGATCCACCTTCTTTGTTGGGTCGGAGCATCAAACGTCAAATTTTGTCATTAAGTGAAAAATAGACCGATCGAACGAATATTTAAAATAGAAGATCGATGCCAATGCAAGACTGGGCGCTTCGTTGGGTTGGGGCCCTTTTCCTGCAATGGCCGGTTCAAATTTATTGAACCTTCCACCTTGGCATCCAAGTCACAATTGAAATGTCAAAACCATGACACCTCGGCTGAAGCTTCTGGAATAGGCTAGAAATTGTTGATGCGTCTCCTCTGGACACTCTTATAATTGTAGCGGCAGAGTCTCTAACAAACTCTGCCCTTTGCTCTGTAATTTCTGTTATGCACAGCACATGTTTGTAAAACTGTCCATAAGAATATTCGCTTGTAATCTCTATAAAGGTACACTGTACAAATAATTTCCATCATTGAGAATCAGAACATTTTTCATCCTCTTCAAATTCCATCAAAATTCAATGAACAAGACTTGGAAGCAGATCATAGGCATATGATGATTGGAATTACTCCAAATTGATTTAGTATTTTTTAAGGCTGTGGCCTGGAGTCATGGAAGTTGCTAATAAATGTAGCTTTTATTAGCAAGAAGTAGAAGAAAGAAAACCAGAGCTCAGAAGTGTATGCTTGAGAGTTCATGGTTTTGAAGGTGGAAGAACTAGACCAAAAATGCAAGTAACTGCAGCATGCTTTTTAAGTCTGAGGGCTTCTATATCCAAAAAAAAAATTACACAAAAACAATCTTAACAAACTGATATGATTTTATCTGATCCGTTAGATCTACTTTATAATAAAATTAACGTTATAATCTGATAAATCACATCAAATCACGACAGTTTGTGAGATTACTTTTGTGTAATTATATGGCTAAATATTTCCCTTTTAAGTCTCGTGGGGCCAAGAGAGCATTGACGATCACTGCATGCAACCGACAGGGTGATGTGCATGGAAGATTCGATCAACATGCAAGAGCACGCAGTACTGACAAATATTGGACTTTTGGAGCTCTTGTACAATTTCTTGATCTTGTTGGTAAACTGTAATTTGATGCATCCCCAGCCGTAGTTCTGGAATATAAATCTAAAACTACTAAAAAATAGAGACACAAATTGCCTATTAACAAAAGAGATATGAAAATTAATAAAAAAATATTTTAACCATAAAGAGATTCTATAAAAATAAATTTACAAACTAATATATGGTACGTCATATATTTTAATTAAAATTATTTTTATCATAAATATAATTTATTACATGAAATCATATCAGTTTATAAATTTATTTGTATAAAACATCTTTAGAACTAAAGGTCCAAGTTGATAAATCCATACTAAAATGGGCCAGAACCCAATAAAATATGGCACTTTCCAAGTCTTTTGGTCCAACCTTATCTATGGCACCAAAAGACAAAAGTAAAACCCCCACATGGCTCTTGAGTCCTTGACCCCTCACGCACTACTCTTTATGGTCTTTGGGAATCTTCTAATTCTAGTTCTTTACTAGTTTAGCCGCCAATAGAGTGCAAGCGATGAATCCCAACTTTTTCTGGGTGTAGAAAGCTCTATAAAGCGTTTTGAGGCGGTAGATTTCATGCAGGCCACCTTTATTAGAAAGATATCTATAATAATTCAAGATATGCAATTCTTGCAGAAAAAAGATTTACTTTTTTAAGGGTGGTTCTACTCTTTTTTTTCTTTTTAAGAAATTGAGTGAAACTTTTACAACTGTATCTAATGTTATTCCTTTTATTATCTGTTGTGATTGATGTATAGCAAAATCTATAATTTGGCTCAATTACCATTTTGTTTGGGTAATTTATTTGTAGGTATTGTGTTGATTTTAACAAGATATTTTGTCACTCCCCTTCTTTTATATGCTGTTTTAATTTAATAATAGTTATTTTTAATAAAAAGGATACAGGTAATATCATCACTGACAAATATAAGACTTAATTCTTCTGAACCTCTTCCAATTGATAAGCAAGGAACATGGGCATGCAAGGTCCACTGAATTTGGCCAAAATTTGTCATAAGATTATGCTCTCAGCATCGTGACTTTGGATTGAAAAACCTTGAGATTGATGATCTATTTGGAGTCTGTTTTATTCAATGTCCTGTGGCCTAACTCCACCAATAGCTTCAAACTTGAGCCTTTTCCGACTACTAAAGGCCACGGAAAAAAAAATGCCCACTTCTTGATAAATGTAGCAAAAATAATTATCCATTCTTGTGTTCATATTTTTTCACAAAAATTTTATGTCCAGTTATTTTTGTGTACTTTTTGTACACTCTATTAATGTGATTGGCTGCGTCATTTTTTTAATATAAAATAATTGTTTTGGTCAATCACATCAGTAGAGTATGCAAAAATGACTGTATGTAGCAGAACTCTATTTTTTATATGTGATATTGTTTTCTTTAACCCAAAACTATCAATTTTTATCCCAAATAGACAGGTTTTTCCAGGATATGAAGAAAAATAAGAAAAAATTATTAAACTAGAGTTTAAATCAAGCAAAAAAAGCATAATCTAACATCAAATGCATCAGATTCAAATATCTGAGCTTTGATCTGGCCTCTCCTCGAGGGAAAGCTTGGATTTTTCTTCTTCTCGATGTTGGGGGAAGCGGCTGCCATAGATTAAAAGCAGGGTAAGAACAGAGCAAGAAAAAGAAAGTAAAAGATAGAGTCTTGATTACAGAATATAAAGAACAAGCAAGGAGTTGATGTTTGTTTGAACAGAATGATATGAGAGAAAAGGTAGACAGAGCAAGAATGCTCTGAGTTAAACAACTTTACATGGAGGATGTGAAGTAGAGTTTAAGGGCACAAAGCTGCCTTTTATAGGCCCCATCGTGACAAAAGAGGCCCCCCATTAAAGCAAATATTGTAAGAAAAGTACTACAACCACAAAAAGATTATTCCAACCAACATAGTTTCATATGAGACGTTATATTTATTTTATAATAAAAGTAGATGTACAATCTAACGTATCATACATCAATTTGTTTATTGATGATAATTAAAATCTGCACAAAAGAATTTTTGCTTTTTGTTTATTAAGAATCAAAAGGGTGATATACTTAGTAGGGCCATAGAGATGTGTTTGTATGATTGGGGGTGACCGAAAGTACTTGCAATCACACTTAATAATGCAAGTTCTAATAACAAAGCAGTTTCTTATTTGAAGAAAAAAATAAAGTATAGAAGGGACATTGTTTTGAAACATGAATTCTTGCATGTTCGATGTTATGCCCACATCCTAAACTTAATCTTCCGTGAGGGGTTCAAATAATTTAATGAGTCTATTGTGAAGGTGAGAGGTGTTGTGAAATATATTAAGTCCTCATCTCAAAGGTGGAGCTTATTTAAGAATTGTATTGGATTGGAAGAAATTGCAAACAAAAGTGGCATTTACTTAGATATACTGACTAGGTGTAGCTCCACATATCTTATGTTGGAGGGGGCTTTAAATTTTTGAAAAACTTTTGAACAATTGGAAGAAGAAGATTCGGGGTTCCTTCCTAATATTGGAGACGATGATGACGAAATAGGTGATATCGTGAATCTTCAAAGAAGTTAGAGCCTCTCAATAATAACGATTGGAAGAATGTAAGGTTGTTTGTAAGGTTTATTCAACTATTTTATAATGCAAATTTATGTTTTTCAGGAGATCAATATGCAACTTGCAACTCCTTTTTCTGGAGTTAGTTAAAATAGCCGATGCAATTGACTTGGAGTGTCAAGAAGGAAGTTCCGTGGCGGGATTAATGGCCACAAATATAAGGAAAAAACTTGACAAATATTGGGCCAACTTGGATAATATGAATATGTTATTGTTTGTTAGGATTATTCTTGATCCTTGGTTCAAGATACAATATTTTAATTTTACATTGAAATGGATGTATACTAATGATCCCATAAAAGTGGTTGATTTGAGTTGAAAGGTGAAAAATGATTTAACCTGCAAGTATGAGGCATACATTGATAATGAAAAACAAAAGAAGGCAACAATTCTGATCTACAACAGCAGCTCACAAGTTCTCCACGTGAAGAAGCAAATACTGCATATGGTAGTGGTAGTAGTAGAGTTAAGGATAGGACGGTAGAAAGAATGGCCTTACTTAAGCAACGGTTACAGTCAGAAAACTTTTTGGAAAGCAAGAATGAGATTGATAGATACCTAGCCGAAAGTTGTGAAGAGGCATTTGCAAATTTTCACATTCTTATTTGGTGGAAGGTTAATTCAGTTAGATGTTGCGTGCTTTCAAAAGTTGTACACGATATACTTACAATACCATTATCTACAATGGCCTCTGAATCTACATTTAGCACGGTGGGTCGTGTCCTTGATCGTTTCCGAAATAGTTTATTTTTTATGATGGTTGAGGGTTTCATTTATACAAATAATTAACTTCGTTCTTCTTCTACACCAATCAACTTTTAGGATTTTAATGGATGAGGTCGAGTATTTTGAGAGGTAGTTGGGTATGTTTCTTATTTATTTCATTTTATAACTTTTATAATATATAATATTATATATTATGTAAATTTATATAATTTGTTTCGTTTATTTATTGTATAGAACTTATTCGAGAGGGTGAAAATTCTATGGAGGCGTTAAATACACTGCCTACAATCAATGCAAGTTAATGATGTTAATCAATTTTAGCTTGTTAGTTTTCTGTTTTCACTTTTGTTAATAATTCCTTCATTGACACTTTACAACGTAATGTGAAAACTATGATGTCCCCATATTCTGTTTGGGATCAGACAGACATCTGAAGCGTCGGGACATGCAATACAAAGTTACCAACCCCCGTTCATGACATATAAGATGCAATATTCCTAACATGCATTTAGCATTATGCAATATTCGCAGTGGATAATAATTCTTTTTAACAATATTATACACCAAATTTATAATGTCTCAAATAATTAAAGCATAATCCATTCATACTTAACAAAATAAACATCTACGATTACAGTACGGGTCTCAGAAGACTGTAATCTAAAAACATGAGAGATCAGACTCCATATTTACATTACCAAAATACACTATTGGATCAGTTTGTCTAGTAACTCGCATAACTTGACAACAATGCCAGAATATTGTAAAAAAAAAAAAATTTATGGAAGTTGTAAACTCCACGTCGTGTCACATCTAGTCAACCTTTTCCAGTCTACCAGTTTCTGCTCCCTACTCTGATCCTAACACATTACCTACCAGTTGAGGGGAATGATAGTTGGAACTGCCACGGTGAGATTTGATTATAAATATCAACAAGTTAATAGGAAACTTCTACACAAGGTAATGATCCATCCATGGCAATAAAGGCATGAATGCACAATCAAAGTCAATAATAAACATAACATAACTTGACATAACATAGAATGAAATAATAAGCATAACGTGACTTGACATAACATGGTATGAGCTGACATAACTTGAATTGAAACTGAAACTTAGTTTGACGTGACATAAATTTGAAACTTGACATGAACGTAAATTTGAACATAACATAACGTGAAATATGACTTGAACGTGAAATACATGAATTTTGAATCTTATTCAATAGACTTAATTAATAAAGTGACTATACGGCTGGTACACGGGTCCCTTTAACCCTTGTGTTCTTACCAATTACCGCATCATAACACAAGTATCCATACTAGCTGTAAGTGCGTTAATACGTACTCTATAGTTGATATGGCCCCACGTATTCTACATGTCATAATCGTTGTGTCTCACGTAGTGCATACTCCACAGTTGTTGTGGCCCCATATTTCATACTCCACAATTGTTGCAGCCTTATGAGATGTTTGTGCCACACTTGCTGTGGACACATAAAATAAAATATGACTCCATTGGCGTTAGTGCCTGAAGCGCTCTAGTGACCAGCTAGTTAGTCCCTATTTGCAATCTGTTAACTATACTTCGTCAATCTAGAAAATTTTACACTTATTTAGACAATCCAATGTGAACAAATAAATTCCACTAGGACATTACCTCATTCTAACACTTAGGGTCGTGATTGGCATAAATAACTTAACAAGACTGTTTTCGAGATACACAAACTGTATTCAAGATGGGATGACATGACTATGAAATGACAGAAGTTCTGACATAACATAACGTGACATGAATGTATGACGACAGACATGACATACTTTGAGACATAAATGTAACAAACAATATTTCATAACATTGCATACATATAACAGACAATATTTCTTAACAGAATAATTCGTGTAATAGATAAACATTTGATGACATAGCATGGCATGGAATATATAACATCATACGAACATAAACTGTAGTTCCCTTATCCATCACACATACACAGTATAAAGATAGTAAGTTAAGAGCTAACTTACTTTAATAATCGCGTTCTACGATAATAAAGCACGAAACATGAGTAATTGTAAGAGAGTATTCTAAAAGTTAGAAATTTAATTTATAACAATTAAAAATGTGAAAAGAGATAACTGAAAGTACAATTTTGCTCTCTACATGTGAAAAAATAACCATTTTACCTTTAACTTAAAGATTCATATCCTAACTCAAAAATTTACATTCTTCATGTAAATTTTGTCCTAAACTCAACTATCAATTTAGAAAAATTTAAAATCATTCATAACTATGAAAAACTCACTATGGCCGAAACATTCATAAGTCATTTCTCTTGATTTTGGTTGCAATTTCTTCCATCTTTAAAACCCATGATTAAACCAAAATTTTGTAACAAAGATATTCCTATCCTAAGTTTAAAAATACACTAAAAATATCCAATAAGAAAAAACTAATCATCAATACCAAAAGTTTTGTAAAAAGACCTAAACTTTTTAACAAAAAGTAAACCCTTAAATCACAAGTTTTGACCTTAATAAAAATATCTCTAAGAATTTCAAAAAAAATCACATATTACTTCTAACATATTCATAACTCATCCTAAGATCAATCATGCTTTAAATCATCAAATAAAAGTCACCAAAAATCACAAAACAACATTTGGAGTTTTTAGTTTTACACTTATTCCAAAAATGTAAACTTTTTAATCTCTTGATCCATGGCATAAATACATGTGATCTTCAAACTAAAATATCACATGGTTTAAAAATGTGCCCTAAAGAACATCCAATCATCAAACTTAAAATCGCATGGTTAAAACTCAAAAAAACATGAATCTAATCCAAAAACATCAAATTTTAGGCCTAACTGAAATCCTCTTGCATAGAAAAATCATATTTTTGAAACTAATAATAAATATTTTCAAAATAACATCTTAACATCCAAATAAGAGATTTAAGATCATCACATAAAAAGATCAAAGCCTTTAAAGTAAGATTAAACCACGAAATATTCAAATTTTCTCAGAATAAAAATTATTTTTCCACTTCCGGTTTTCAAGTTTTTAGATCTAAGGAAATTTATCATCAAAAGCTTTATTCATGCAACAAAACCTCAATTAACATTCATAAAAACATGCTAACAACACTTCATAAAATTTTTAGACCAAGATATGTCCATTACCTTGGAAAAAAATTTCAAAACATAAGATACTCTCCAACTTCACGCCCAGAATGACCGTTCTATGGTTAAAAATACTTTTGACCAATCAAATGAGCATGTAATGAGATTAACAAGATATTAAAGGAAACTATACTCAAAGACAAATAATTTTTATAAATGAGTTATTGTGCAAAAATACTTACAAATTATCAAAAATCTACACATAAAAAGATACAGAAATTTGTCCGAGAGAACTCTTTTGAGTTTCTATCTAAGAACGGAGTGAAGAAGTGATGAAATGAAGTGAAATGTGTCTTACACGACTTTAGACTTTTGGAGGGAGAAGTTATGGGCTTGGATGCAGGCAATGGCAGTGGATGACCTACCACGTGGGGGACGAAACTTCTTTAAGAAGTTTTGCCAAGGTGGCCAAATTCGTGGGCCTTGGTGGACATCAACCAGACAGGCTTCAATTTGGAGTTTAAAGGGGGTTTGGTTAAAGTTTGAGATGCTATCAAGTCCAAATCTAATTTGTCTTAGTCCAATCAAATTTTCAAGATTTAAAAAGTTGGATAATGATCTCATTACAAGAATTTGAGAAATTAATAGCATGTGGAAGTGATTTAATCAAGTAATTAAACACAATACTATAAATCAAATTAAAAATGGTTTGGAAGCCAACTTTAGGTTTCGGTTTCAACCAAAGTTTTGGGATTTCGATTAGATTCCAACCATTTAAGATTTCACTAGAATTGAAACCCTCTTTGGTCTGACACAATTTGCTTGATTAGATGAAAAAAATATGGTTATGCTTAGGTAGCATGATCTTACACCCTGATTTCCTTCACAAATCTATTTAATAGTTTTTGTTTGTGCCAAGTGTCTAATACTACTCACTATGTGTAGCTAAGATCTTACCAAGTATCTAAATAAAATTTCTCTAACCTAATTTAGACATTCCACACTATGATTTTGAAAATGCTATACTAGGTGAGCTTATCGAGATTACTATTCACTAAAAAAATGCATAATAAACTTAATATTGAATCCTAAATATTCATTTTAACCTATAGTGATTATTGTTTACCCAAATTTAATCCCGAAGTGCTGTTAAAAATAATTTCACAATTTCGAACAGGCGTTTCATCCAAAATTATGAAAATGAGTTATTACGCCATAAAATTCTAAATAATCAATTAAGTCTAATGGCGTATATTAAAACACATTCTGACACTTCTAACTACATCAAATAATTAAACTTCTATTTCTAATACCATAGTGAGTAATAACACTGATTATGTTGACAGACTAAAATCTGTGCGATTGGTTGATTCGTAAAAACTTATAGGATTTTCACGAGGTTCCTAAAGTAAATAGAAATTCCACCAATAAATTTTTAGCGAGCTGTTACAAAAATTGAATAATATGCCAAGCCAAAAGATATAGGAGGCTAGGAGCTGCCAAGAGGATAATTGTATAATTTTTATTGATGTAATTTTTATTGAGAGGCGAGAGTTATATTTTTTTTAGAGCTTTTGATGTAAATTACTAAATATTACTTATAGTCTTCTCTATTTTATTTTTTTAGACCTTCTTTTAATTTTTAGTTTTAGAGATTTGTATAATTTTTAGGTTCCATTATCTATGCTTGGGAATTGTTTTTTTCTTTTCTTTTTTCTTTTAGAAGGCAGATTTGATTCTCTGTTAGTATGCTACTTACATGATGTGCATAGTATAATTTTCAGTTTTTAATTTAACCTTGTTTAAATTCTTTGGATGGATATACAAAGTTTTTATTTTTTTGTAGTAAAATATTTTATTCAAATTTCTTGTGTATAGACAATTTTCCTTTTATGATTATTTTTTTCTTCCTTTGAAGTTCTTTTTTTGTATTTTTTTGGTTTAAAATTGGATAAAATGTTAGTGGGCTTTCAATGTTGGGCTGAAAAACATAAGAATCTAATAGGAACCTAATTGGCCCATGGGCCCATTTGGTATAGGGTTGGACCAAATGGACGACCGAATGGGACCAGACCAAGTCAGTCCTAATGCATGTTCGGTCTCGTCCAAGGTGAAAAAATCCTAGACTAAATAGGTTTGGTCTGGTCCACAAAACCTCCTCGGAACCAATAAAACCGAACCAAATTCACTCATAATGGTAGATGTCTTTAGTTATATTTTTTTATTTAGAACAATATTAGATATAGTTTAAAAGTGTTCAAGTTCCGCATTTCTTTTTTATAAAATAATAAGGTTTACTATTAAATTTTTTTTATATAAATACAAAATTTAACTAATTTTTATATTAAAAAAAAAAGTGCCACTCATTTCCATATATTCAGCAGTGTGTCTTGTAGCACAACATAACATAAAGCGACAAACTTGGAGTTACATTTTGCAGTCAAATAAAAAATTAATACTAAAAAGAGAGGCCCAATAATTTGGACCACAAGAGTTAGCGTCGAACGCGGTTTCAATTAACACTTTTTTCAATTCCCTTTCTTTCACAGTCCAAGGGGGGTTGAATTATCGTGTCCTTCCATTGAAAAAATAGGAGAAATCTAAAACCCATATATATAAAAAAATATATATAAAAAAAAAAACTCACTTTTTCTTATGATGGATCTCATTTTTCATAAAAAGAGAGCATAATGCACCCCTAAAATTATATTTAACATTACTCGTATTTTTTTGTAAAAATGATATTTACAATGAACCAACAAAACGCGTGAAACAAGAAGGGCATAGATTGCTAAGACAATAAATCATATGTAATGAAGGAAGAGTCAGCATTTGTCGTTAAATTTAAGGATTAAGATAAGAGACAGAGATGCTCGCGACATTATTGGTGTTTTTGTTTTTGGAAACGAGGATTGAAAACTCACGTTTCTCTTCGCATTGTAGTTTCCTGAATAAGACCATGGAATGCCCTTAGCATTTACACTTTTGAGGCCTTGATTTTCGAACAATGGAAAGATCAAATCTACATGCAATTTTATCCAAATGACAAGGCTGCACACACTCGTGAGAGACGGAGCTTTATGTTCTAGAAAGAAACAAACTCCAACATAGCCATATTTATTAGGCTGTCCACTTTAGGGAGAGAGTGGAGAGAGAGATCAAAGCAATAGGGTGCCTGACATTCCGAGACCCATTAATTTCACCATCAGCTTTGTACAATCATCAGACATCTAGAACACCTTGTCATTTTCCTTTGAATTCAGCCATCTCTCTCTCTCTCTCTCTCTCTCTCTCTCTCTCTCTGGCATAGTCTGAGATTCTGAACAAGAGAGGAGTCCCCAAAATTTGAATGGAAAAAAGAATGAGACTTTTTGGGCTATACCTTACAGAAGAAGAAAACCCAACCCCACCATCATAAAACAATCTTTGCAGAAAATTATTGGATAATTTAAACTCCAATCAATCAAATACACATCAGATTGCTATCCATCTCCTCCAATAATCAGAATCAAGGAATTATATTGGCTGGGAAAGACTGGTATAATATCGTGTGACAAATAATAACATAAAATACAAAAATCTGAGCTATTGCAAAAGAAAAATAGTTAAACAGGCCCCAGGGTCTTGAGCCTAATTCACAGCATTCCCATCTCCAACCCTATCAGTTCGAAAGGGAGAAAAAAAAAAATGAAAATATTGGCAAAATTTTCTAAAAAGAACAAACATTATTGTAAGAGTAGCCTACAATAGACCCTGCAAACACAGGTTGTTGCAGAAGCTCTCTTTCTGGGGCACGCTTCTGAGTTGTACCCTCTTGAAGTCACAGCTGGCTTTGTGTAATGAGAGCTGAGAAAGCTTTCAGTCTCGGCGTGCTTTCTTTCTCTGTAACCCGCACAGCATAGACTCAATTGCGACTACAATCCGCTTTAACATTTCACGTTTGATCCGGCCTCTCCTAGGAGGGAGGCTTTGAGCTGGATGTCTGTTGTTGGGTTTGGATTCTTCTGTCGCCATTTTCGTGAAGTGGGTATCCATGATTTTTCGAAGCAATCTCGAGGAAGAGAAGAGAGAATGTGAAGAAACCGAGAAGAGTTTGGGAACAAGAGCAAGGAGAGACAGAAGCAAAGAGTGAGGGAGAGTGATTCTTATAGCGCTTTGCTCTCTACTGTGACACTGTCTCCGTCTGTCTATCTCTTCTCCTTTACTTGGTCCGCACGGCTTAGCGTTCAAAGTTTACACTGTCTCCATCTGTCTATCTCCCCTGCAATTTGGAGCTCTCAGTTCACTGCATAGAAAAACAGAACAACAGGTTGTGTCCGAGCAGTGGCACTGGAATATCATTTTTCAGTTAACCATCTTTTAGTTGGGTAATGCTACCTAAAATCGTAGAGGACAATCGTTTTAAAAAATAGTAAATTTATTATTAAAAAATTAAAATTTTTTTTTTATATGAATCTTATATTTATTTATTTTTTTTAAAGAAATTGCGCAACGCTTACATGAGATGAAAAATTTGTAAATAGTAATAAAATAATTATGAATTAAAATTTTTATTGAATTTTAAAAAATAAGAGACAAAAAGTTGAATAAAAATATTATAAAGTTAAAATATTATTAGAATATAATTTTTTTTTTAGGTTTAAAAAAATTGAATTATTTTTTGTGTTTTTATATAAAAGTTTGAGAAAATTATAATGATTAGATGAAAAATATGAAAGAGAAATTAAAAATTATTTGTATTTAAATAATGTTAGATGTTGAAATGATACGAGACAAACTGCTTATCAAAATGGGGGCTAAATATTTGTTAGAAGTGTCTACTGTCTATTAGGCAAATAATATAACGTTCTTATTTTCTCACGTCGATTTTGATTCTTGAACATTATTTTCATTTTCTTGTAGATCACGGTAGTTTTGATATAAAGATAGGTAAAAATTATGAAAAAACAGTATTTAAAATAAAAGAAAATGCATTAAAAAAGTAGGTAAAAATTTTTGTAAGAAAAAAGAAATTCTACTAATCAGTTATTATTCATTTTTACGCCTTACATTTATAATGTTTTTTTATAAGATGTGAGGTTGTGAATAATGATTGATGAAAAGATTTTTTTATAAAAAGATCTCAATAATTTACCCATTTCAACTGGGTATAGAGATTCCTTATCGAGGGCTTAGCTTACAATATTTGAGATTAGTCGTCTTTGAATTGGAGACCTAGTGCTAGTTATATATGTATATATTATGTGCTAACCAGAACTTCTGATCTAGACATGAAAACCTCAATAACTTGCCCATTTCCTAGTTGAACTCTTTTTAATTGGTCGCGTTCCAAACAATATTGATGAAAATGCATAGTCTAAACCGAAGATTGTTACCAATTAAGTTATAACAAAGAATATCTGAATCCTGTGTAGTTAAACTTTATGCAATCAAGTGAACAACAATGCATTGAAATAAATTAAGGTTTTATATGTCGGCCATGAACAGCTCGCTTCTCTCCTCTCCTATGAATTAATTTCTCAGTTTTCAAATATTGGCCAAGTACTCTTGTTTCAGCTTTCTTTCACTATTTAAAGTTTTCTTTTTCTAAGGTGTTTTTTGTTGTTCAAATCTACACCTCTATAGACCCATCACCACCCATTTACCATCTATTGTGTTAAGTCTCCGGTGTTCGGCGCCATACATGCATGGATCTCGCACGCCCCACTCCCCTACCCCGAAAATTCCAAACGCCTAGCCCCCACCAGTCACCACACTCATGCTAACCAACTATCCTCTTGGCCTCTCCGTCGACACCCTATTCCGGCCCTCGCCAATTGGGATGTTCCCACCATCTGCTGCCACAATGTTTCTTTAACGAAACAAGAGGTCCCTACATTATTTCTCATACACCCATAATTATCGTGTATGAGAAATGGGGCCCTTGTGAATGAAAGTTATCGTTTTTTCCTATACTTTTATGGCGAGTTAAGGTCTTGAGCATGTGGAGACCAAAATTAAGGGGGCCCTTGAATGGATACTTGATCAGAATAAATCTTAGTGAAAATGCAATATTCCATTCCATCTATATATAAATATACAATTTTATTAATATATATGTGGAATCCATACCATCTAGAAGGCCCAAAACTAATGTTTATATATTTCCTTGCAATGATTAAAAAAAAAATTGTTTCCTTGCAATTAATATTCATGAAGATTAATGTTGACTCTGGAAGACCTCAAACCAACACAATGACCCACCAGATCATATGACCAGAAGAAGAGTCTATAACGATGTAAAAGCAGTGTGAACTGTTGGAATTTGGATACACCTTCTTTGTTGGGTCGGAGCATCAAACCTCAGATTTTTTCAATAAGTAAAAATTAGACCGATCGAACGAATATGTAAAATTTGTAAGATAGCAAAATTTTTTAAATTGGGTCGGAGGAAACTTCCTATATCCCTTTATAAAAATTATCTGGTGTCCATTCATTCAAAAAATATGTGCTTCTCGCATGCAAGAGATACGTGATAATCATGTTTTAAATGGATTTGGAAAAACTTTCTCCAAAGGAAGTCAGACGAACTTCTATTCGAAACCACCAAATCAATACGAGACTTTTTCAGCTTTAAATATACACACAAAAATAGAGAGAATTGAGGTCAAAACATAGAAGATCGATGCCAATGCAAGACTAGTGCGCGCGCCTTTGGGTTGGGGGGCCCTTTTCCTGGAATGGCCGGTTCAAATTCAATGAACAAAACTTGGATGCAGATAGGCATATGGTGGTTGGAATTACTCCAAAGTGATTTTCTATTTTTTAAGGCTGTGGCCCGCGGTAGTCATGGAAGTTGCTAATAAATGTAGCTTTTATTAGCAAGAAGTACTAGAAGAAAGAAAACCAGAGCTCAGAAGTGTATGCTTGAGAGTTGAAGAACTAGACTTAACATGCAAGTAACTACACTCTGCAGCATGCTTTTAAGTCTCGTGGGGCAAGAGAGACGATCACTGCATGCAACCGACAGGCGACAGGGTGATGTGCATGGAAGATTCACTCAACATGCAAAAGCACGCAGTGACAAATATTGGACTTTTGGAGCTCTTGTACAATTTCTTGATCTTGTTGGTATACTGTAATTTGATGCATCCCCAACCGCGGTTCTCGAATATAAACCTAAAACTAATAAATAAAAAAGAGACACAAACTCCCACCTATTAACAAAAAAGATATGAAAACTAATAAAAAAATATTTTAGCCACAAAGAGATTCTATAAAAAGAAACTTACAAACTGACGTGGTACGTCATATATTATCATTAAAGCTATTTTTATCGTAAAGTATATTTAATTTATCACATGAAGTTATGTCAGTTTATAAATTTATTTTTAAGAAAGCTCTTTGTAGCTCTTTTCTAATTAATATATGAAAAAAACTCTATAAAATCTACCACTAGCCCAATATGCATGGGGTTTTGTAAGTTTTATAAAACTAATTCATGGCATTTAACCTGAAAATTATTATATAGAACTAAAGGTCCAATTAATTAGTAGATAAATCCATACTAAAATGGGCCACAACCCAATAATATATGGCACTTTCCAAGTCTTTTGGTCCAACCTTATCTATGGCACCAAAAGACAAAAGTAAAACCCCCACATGGCTCTTGACCCCTCACGCACTACTCTTTATGGTCTTTGGGAATCTTCTAATTCTAGTTCTTTACTAGTTTAGCTGCCAATAGAGTGCAAGCAATGAATCCCAACTTTTTCTGGGTGTAGAAAGCTCTATAAAGCGTTTTGAGGCGGTAGATTTCATGCAGGCCACCTTTATTAGAAACATATCCATAATAATCATGTAATTCTCGCATAAAAAAAATTTTACTTTTTTAAGGGTGGTTCTACTTTCTTTTTTTTAAGAAATTGAGTGAAATTTTTACAACTCTAAACTGTATCTAACGTTATTCCTTTTATTATCTGTTGTCGCTGATGTATAGTAAAATCCATAATTTGGCTCTATTACTATTTTGTGTGGGTAATTTATTTGTAGGTATTGTGTTGATTTTAACAAGATATTTTGTCACTCCCCTTCTTTTATATACTGTTTTAATTTAATAATAGTTATTATTAATAAAAAGGATACAGGTAATATCATCACTGACAAATATAAGACTTAATCTTCTGAACCTCTTCCAATTGATAAGCAAGAAACATGGGCTTGCAAGGTCCACTGCATTTGGCCAAAAATTGTCATAAGATTATGTTCTCAGCATCATGACTTTGGATTGAAAAACCTTAAGATTGATGATCGATTTGGAGTATGTTTTATTCAATGTCCTGTGGGCCTAACTCCACCAACAGCTTCAAACTTGAGCCAGCCATTTTCAGATTAAGGACAATCAGTCTCAACAAAATGCCCACTTCTTGATAAATGTAGCAAAAATAATTATCCATTTTTGTGTTCATGTTTTTTTTTT
>QEOT01002333.1:0-29252 GCA_003123785.1 Pterocarya stenoptera | reverse complement strand
GGTTTGCAGCCTTTAATTCAGGAATCAAGATGGGGTTGCCCCATGCATCAACTTTTATGGGAGCCCGGAACAATGAGAACGTTTAGAGTTGTGATTCCATCGGTCTCACGCATTCACACTCACAACTGAGACACGAGTCCGCTCGTTGATTGAGCAGAGTAATTGTTCTGTAATTTGGAGTAGAAATATGTGGTGCTCATATTTTATCGTAACATATTTAAAATTGATATTTATATAATAAATTTTAATTACAAAGCATATTGTACTAATAAAGGAGTATTATATTATCTATTTTTAAAAAATATCTAATAATTTTTCATTAAAGTGAATATTATAAGATAAGTGCTATAACCACAAAAAGATTTTACAAACTAATATAGTTTCATGTGATACGTTAGATTTACTTTATAATAAAAGTATATAATCTAACGTACCACACGTCAATTTATAGGTTTACTTTGATAAAATCTCACTGTAACTAAAACATTTCTCATGTTGTATAAAGAGGAAGTGAACTGATGGTTCCCATTGCATACGTAGAAGAAATGGAGTTTGATGTTTTGATCATGAGATGGTTTCAAAGAGTAAGCAAGTGGAAATCAACTGCTGCAATGTTCAGGTTTAGCAGTTGGATTCAGCACGTAAGCATAGAAAAGGTAGACTAATATTCAAGTTTTCTTCTTCTCGGTTGCCAACCACATGCGTATATCTTGTATGGTTTTTCCAGATTTTTAGGCCACTTACTGAATTATTAGCATTAAAATTTGGGTAATACTAGTGTGCCACCCTGACCGGCATGTCCACTAGTACAAACTACACATTGTACATTTTATTTTTTTTTTCTTTTTTTATATTTTTTTGAACATTTTTAAATATTTTTAAAAAATAAAAAAAATATATACAAATACACTAAAAGTCACTTCCATAACCATTAAGCAAAAAAAAATTAAATAAATGAGCAGTCAAAATGAAGGTAAACTCATGGAGCATACTATCATTTTCAGGCCTATTAGCTTAGTGAATGAAGTTTACAAGATTATTTCAAAAGTGCTTACTAATCGGCTAAGTGAGGTTTTGGAGAAGATTGTTACTAAGCCTTAAAATGCTTTTGTTAAGGGTAGACATATCCTTGATGCGGTTCTAATTGCTAATGAATGTTTGGACAGTAGACTGAATGTTAATTGGGATTTTCTTCTATATCTTCTGGTTAGGTGTGGGAAAAAGGTAGAGGTCTTGGATTAGCTGGTGTATATCCACAGTAAGGTTCTCCGTGTTGATCAATGGAAGCCCAAAGAGTTTTTTCCCGAGTTCCAGTGGTTTGAGACAAGGGGATTCATTATCTTCTTTACTTTTTGTTATTGTTATGGAGGCACTAAGTAGGATGATATCGGCTTTGTTGGCTAATGGGTTTGTTAGCAGTTTCTAGATTGGATCTCTGAGTAGGGGTGCTACCACGATCTCTCATTTGTTGTTTGTAGATGATACACTTATTATGTGTGAGGCTGATCAAGACCAATTGCGAGCTGTGAAGGCGTTGTTGCTTTTGTTTTGAATCAGTTTCGGGTCTAAAGGTTGAGAAGTTCGAGTTGGTGCCAATTGGAGAAGTTCAGAATACACAGGAGTTGGCTGGCATTTTGGGTTGCAAGATAGTGTCTCTTCCTACGACATACCTGGGACTACCATTGAGTATAGCCTCAAGGGCGCGTTCGATTTGGGATACAGTGACTGAAAGAACAGAGAAGAGACTGGCAGGGTGGAAAAGAATGTACTTATCGAAAAGGGGCCGGATTACATTAATCAAAAGTACACTGTCTAACCTACTCACCTATTTCTTATCCTTATTCCCTATACCGGCAAACGTGGCGGGTCGACTTGAGAAGCTACAAAGAGATTTTCTGTGGGGTGGATTAGGAGAAGAGTTCAAATTTCACTTAGTCAAGTGGAAGTTGGTGTGCCGTCCTATCTCTAATTTTTTTGAGGTTGTTTAATCGGGCGCTACTTGGCAAATAGTTGTGGCGATATATCAAGGAACCATAAGCCTTATAGAAAATTGTGATCCAGAACAAATATGGAGGTTTAGGGGAGGGATGGTGTACTAGAGAAGTTAGAGGGGCCTATGGAATGGGGCTATGGAAACATATCAGAGGAGGGTGGGAGGTCTTCCAACATTACACTAGATTTCATTTGGGTACGGGCTCCAGGATCAGATTTTGGAAAGATGCTTGGTGTGCCAACAATGATTTACAAGAATTGTCTCCTATACTTTTCTCGATCGCAAGTGCCCAAGACGCCACAGTGGTGGAGGTTATGGGTATCTCAGGAATGAGTATTCACTGGAACATCAATTTCAACCGGGCATCACAGGATTGGGAGATGGGGAGTTTTGCAGATTTTTTTAGCCTCTTGTATTCTTGCAGCCTAAACATCCAACATGAAAATGATTTGTGGTGGAACCCTACAGAGAAAGGAGTCTTCTCTGTTCGTTTCTTTTATAAGGTCCTCACACAAGGTCCTAAATTACAGTTTCCCTCGAGAAGGCTTTGGCGACTTAAGGCTCCTCCCAAAGCTTCATTCTTTGCGTGGACAGCAGCCTTAGGCAGGATTCTCACTACGGATAACCTGAGAAAGAGGAGGATAATTATTGCAGATTGGTATTGTATGTGTAAAAGAGGGGGTGAGTCGGTGAATCATTTACTTTTATATTGTGAGTCAGCCAGGACTCTTTGGGACGAGGTGTTTAAAAGAATGAACCTAGCATGTGTTATGCCAAAGACCGTGTTGGATACATTGGCTTGCTAGACCTCTATTCGAGGTGTGCGTCAGATCAAAGCGATTTGGAAGATGATCCTTATCTGCATTATGTGGTGGTTGTGGGAAGAGCGCAATGAGAGAACGCTTGAAGACAAAGAGAGATCTATGGAGGAGCTAAAAGTTTTATTTTATAGGACTCTTTGTACTTGGGCCATAGCCGTGGACTTTAATGGCATGGATCTATATGATTTCTTAGTTTCTAATGCTCCTACGTAGATAGGGCATTCTTAGTTTGTATTTGACAGTTGTTGGATTAATAAAACTTGTTTTACTTATTAAAAAAAAAAAGGTTTGAAAGAACAATGAAAATGGAGTGCCTTCTAGTCTCCAAAATAATTGGGAGGTCCCGTCTTCAGCCTCAATGCAAATTGGTGACCTCTATCTCCTTTTATTCATTTCCATAGACAACAGAAGGCACATGGTCTCTAGTGATTCTCGCTCAGAGCTTTATCAAGCTTTGCCTCTGTTCAGATGGAAGGGAAATTATACTTATGGTTTTCCTACAACGAGTTATGATTGTTTGTGGGCTTGACACCATTTTTTTTTTTTCTTCAGATGGTATTTATCTTGCTTGATGATGTTGCGTAGGCGTTGCTAGGTACCAACGTGCAAGATTCAACAATTAACATATATATAAAGCTCCGCATTTGGATGGTTTTGATCATTGACAAAAACATGTGGATGTAAGGTTTGCAAGAGACATGCCCAAGTGTTCCAGAAAATACCAACATTGACAGGTTTTTTCTGAGGTCATATATGCCTTTATGACAAATTTAGCCCATTGATTTTACTGCTTGTTGTGGACTGATGCATTTTAAGGGTTGGTTGCAGTGTTGTATGAAGATGTTCCACCCACCCCTGGCCAGTTGCATATTGTTATAGTCCTCTAGCATCATACTTAAATAGAGGTGCGGAACTTGCTAGTTATTTTAGTGATAGTAGACTCCTCAAAATCTGCAATAACAATGATATGTGGCTTATGTAATTAGTAGCTCAGTTTGTACTTGATATGAGTACAATGCACCAACAAGTGTACAAATATATGAGTTTGGATGAATTGATGCTTTTAAATTATTGAATTAGATGCAAATGGTGCCCCATATATTTGTTGATGGGAATATTAATTAGTTGTCATTTAAGAGTTGATAATTGATAGGTTGATGTTTTCCCTTGATGTTTCCAATTTACAATAAAAAAAAATCATGTCCATGCAGGATCATGTCCCTTAATGGTTTCCCTTGCTAATATAGTGTAATGAAAATGTAGGTAAATTTGACCGTCAAGAAAAAGTGTTTCTTGAATCTGTTATGACTTTATATTAAAGGTAGATTTGTTATAAATTACTTAACTTGTTAAAGGTAGGTTTCATCTTAATCAAATTACTTTGCCTTCCAAAATTGACCATTAAAGGAAAAATCCCAACAATGCTAACTACATGGACGAATTTTTGTTTTTGTTGAAAACGTATTTGCGGCAAAATCACATCGTTGTGAAAGGGTTTTGGTGTTTTGGAAAAAGTAGTTGCGGCGATTTTAGGTCGACGGCAAAACTTATATCAGTTTGGCAATTTTATTTGTGGTGATTCCAATATTCGTCGAAAATGTATCTATTGCAGCGAATAACCGTCGCCGAAAAAGTCAGATAGGACCATTGAAACTTTTTCCAACGATAGATGAACTTGTCGGTATAGAGTTGTTGCGGCAATTAGATTGCGTCAGCAATAAATACAATTGCAACGATTTAAGAATTCCATTGGAATATGTATTTACATTTGTGGCTATTATGTAATTAAGGTAAATAAGTTTTCCTAGCAATTTCATTTTACCGTTGGAATAGGTCTCTTAATTCACGGTGCTTTACCCAATATTTGCAGCGATTATGATTCGCTGCAAGTAAGTTTTTCCAACTATTTAATAGACACCCTGAATGCCGATTTACGACCTTTTTTTTTTTGGTATTTGCAGCGGGTATTGTCTGGGTTAAGACATAAGTGAACAAATAATTGCAACGAATGTGCAGCGACATATAAATCACTGGGAATAGTTATATGTGGCGAAATTGAATGCTGGAAAAACCCATTTTTCTTGTATCTATATATAAGTATGACTATTGTATTGCCTTGACCTCCTATATAAAGGTTGGCCTAGGAGGGCAAGGCAATCCATAACTTGAAATTGTTTAATAAATTGTATATATCTATATATAATATATTTATTTATATATATAAATATATAGAGAATTATATATATATGTGAAGTGGAGCGGAGCAGGGGGCGGGGCAGGGCGGGTGGGGCCTCGCTAGGGTCATCCCGCCCCCCGCCCCCTGCCCTCTGGTCCTTCTCCCTGCGGGGCGGGGCCGACAGGATAGGGCAGCCCCACCCCTACATCTGATATGATCTCACTATCCAAACGAGCCATTAATGTTTAAATTAAAATTTGTAGTGTTAACTATCCAAATTTATCATTAATTTAAACAAAAATATCTATAAAAAGACAAAAAAAAAATGCTCTTAATGCTGCTAGAATTAGCAGGCATGCATTTCAAAGAAATAGAGATATTTTCATATATGGGTAGAGTAATGCTAGATATTTTTTTAGGATGTGCAAATACAGTGTATTCATTTTGAAAAAAAGTGAGCTCCACCATTAAAAATGTTGATATCAGATTTGTCCACTTTTTTCAAAGGGAATGATCGATATCACCTGTACATTTTATGACTGTATCTAGCTAGAAAGAATAATTAGGGACAATCATCATGAGATAATAACAAGTACCCATGGTCAAGTTGAAAGAATCCAATCTTTTGTTTTTCACTTAAGAAGCAACGTCGACTCCACCCAATTGGAAGAGACAATTTTGCACCGGAAGATCAAGAATATATACAAGATTAATAATATTTAGTAAGACTCATGATTTGCACTACATATATTTATATATATATATATGTATATCGATTTGCCGACTAATATTAATGAAACTTTGAAAAAAAGAAAAAAAAAGCCCATAAAATCATATTAATATCTTTGACCGTCGTGGCCGCCAATTGTTGATGTTCAGAGAATTAATATAATATTTCGAGGAGATTAAGATGCCATCACTAATAATAACAAACATGAAAAACTGAATCAGAACGGAATCCTCATTCATTATATTAAAGATTTTCTCGTATTTGGCTCAAAAGACTTGCGGTGTCACAGATATATTAAAATATCAGACAAGCTTTGACACTCTTTTGTTTTTGGCATTGCGTAGTGTATCAAAAAGTCAGGCTGGTCTCTCAGAATCAGTGGATGATTCGCATCTCAAACACTCATAATTAAACAGCTACATATATATATATACACACACACTACGTATCTGATACACACATACACAGATATGTATATATATAGATATGGAGAGAGAGAGAGAGAGAGAGAGAGGAAACCTTAAAAACCATCAAAATATTTGGCTGCATCATAAGACAGCACCAGACATATAAACAATTCAACATTTGATAACCAAAAGAAAAACTCTCCATTTGCATCTGCTAATTGCTTGATAGCAGTTGAAGATCATCTCTAATTTAGATTGTGGAAGTATACCAGAGCTGGAGAACAGAGACTTCCCAGAGAGTGTACAAAAAAGTGATGGTCCAGCCAGGCAAATCCACAGGGCCTTTATTGGGTCAGAGAGGCACTGACCCGTTATCCCTCCACCGTCAGGAGCGGGGGGTTGTCGCTGCTCTGTGAAACCAGCCTCACGCTGTGCCCCCAACCTCTAGGAATCACGTGAACCGAGGGCCTTCGCCCTGATCACATATTTCATCTCTTGACTTGGAGCGGGCGGGCCAGTATAAGCCATCGGGGAGCCCGACCTGGATGGAATATGTCGGCGTCCTATCACTTTGAAGCCCCCACATGAGTAACAGGCTCGCGATGCCAAGCCCGGCGAACATCACAACCTCTTTGTGGTCTTATAAAGTACGGAGTTTTCTTGCATCTCATCGATGTGGGACTTATTTTTGGACATAGAAAGATTAGGATCAGCGCAGCTGCTTACAAAATAGCACCACTGTTTCATCAAACATATATCCTTTCTCTTCTTTCTGGTACAACTTCTTCGATTTTGCAATACAATGAAATCTGGGGCCCTTTTTTCATCCTTTCTCATCTGTCTTCCATTCTTTCTGATAAATAATAATTGTAGAAAAAAACCCAAACAATTATTCATCACAATTATTCTCGTCCTTCAATTTTGTTTTGCAGGCACATGTGATAATATTCATAACAGTTGAGACCATAAACTTCAATCTGCATGCAAGGGTTTGAAGTAGTGTTGCCAAGCCAAGCAAGGATGCAACACAATGTAATTCCTGCAAATGATGCATTGAACAGAAGGGACATTGAAGGGGCAAGGAATCTCTTCTTGAGAATTGCTGTCCAAGTTCTGCTAGTAAGGGCTGTGAATAATGTTGTCATTGCTTCAGATGAAATGCAGGGTCTTTTCCCTCATGACGATCATCTTCTAAAGAAATGTATTGACCCCATGGATTCTTCTAAATAAATGTATTTTAAATGACACACACTCACCTTGAGGAGTTTTATGATTCCAGAAGAAAGAAGAGTTTGGTCAAGTTTGGTGTCATCAGGGCGGCTGCTAGTGTTATGTAATCAAATTGGGGGAGGATGAAAATAGTGGTGGGTTGGGGTTAGAAACATTGAGGATTTTAATTTTGCTTTATTAGGTCAACATATTTGCTTCTAATATTAGATAAAATTGTCTCCTATCTAGCTTGTACTTTTATTAATGTTAAAATGCAAGGAATAAATATAGATATATATATCAATATATATATATGTTATATATAGGGAAGTGGATCATTCTGATGGGTGGTTTTGCCTAAGGTTTACCAAAAGTAGATTTCATCTCTACTTTGCATTTCATCATTTACTTAACTAAAGTTACATATATTTTTTTTTTATTTATGAGTTTTAGATTTCTCCTATTTTTTCTTATGATGGATCTTATTTTTCAAAAAAAGAGAGCATAATGCACCCCTAAAATTATATGTAACATTACTAGTATTTTTTGTAAGAATGATATTACAATGAACCAACAAAATGCGTGAAACAAGAAGGGCATAGATTGCTAAGACAATAAATCATATGTAATGAAGGAAGAGTCAGCATTTGTCGTTAAATTTAAGGATTAAGATAAGAGACACAGATGCTCGCGACATTATTGGTGCTTTTGTTTTTGGAAACGAGGATTGAAAACTCACGTTTCTCTTCGCATTGTAGTTTCTTGAATAAGACCATGGAATGCCCTTAGCATTTACACTTTTGAGGCCTTAATTTTTGAACAATGGAAAGATCAAATCTACATGCAATTTTTTCCAAATGACAAGGCTGCAAACACTCGTGAGAGACACAGCTTTATGTTCTAGAAAGAAACAAACTCCAACATAGCCATATTTATTAGGCTGTCCACTTTAGGGAGAGAGAGGAGAGAGAGAGAGATCAAAGCAATAGGCTGCCTGACATTCTGAGACCCCATTAATTTCACCATACAAATCAGCCTTGTACAATCATTCAGACATCTGCAACACCTTGTCATTTTCCATTGAATTCAGCCACCTCTCTCTCTCTCTCTCTCGGGCATAGTCTGAGATTCTGAACAAGAGAGGAATCCCCAAAATTAGAAAGGAAAAAAGGATGAGATTTTTTGGGTTATACCTTACAGAAGAAGAAAACCCAACCACTACCATCATAAAACAATCTTTGCAGAAAATTATTGGATAATTTAAACTCCAATCAATCAAATAAACATCAGATTGCTATCCATCTCCTCCAATAATCAGAATCAAGGAATTATATTGGCTGGGAAAGACTGGTATAATATCGTGTGACAAATAATAACATCAATATACAAAAATCTGAGCTATTGCAAAATAATTAAACAGGCCCCAGGGTCTTGAGCACAACATTCCCATCTCCAACCCCATCATGAATTAGAAAGGGAGAAAAAAAAAAGAAAAAAAAATTGGCACAATTTTCTAAAAAGAACGAACATTATTGTAAGAGTAGACTACAATAGACCCTGAAAACACAGGTTGTTGCAGAAGCTCTGTTTCTGGGGCACGCTTCTGAGTTGTACCCTCTTGGAGTCACAGCTGGGTTTGTGTAATCAGAGCTGAGAAAGCTTCCAGTCTCGGCGTGCTTTCTTTCTCTGTAACCCGCACAGCATAGACTCAATTGCGACTACAATCCGCTTTAACATTTCACGTTTGATCCGGCCTCTCCTAGGAGGGAGGCTTTGAGCTGGATGTCTGTTGTTGGGTTTGGATTCTTCTGTCGCCATTTTCGTGAAGTGGGTATCCATGATTTTTCGAAGCAATCTCGAGGAAGAGAAGAGAGAATGTGAAGAAACCGAGAAGAGTTTGGGAACAAGAGCAAGGAGAGACAGAAGCAAAGAGTGAGGGAGAGTGATTCTTATAGCGCTTTGCTCTCTACTGTGACACTGTCTCCGTCTGTCTAGCTCTTCTCCTTTACTTGGTCCGCACGGCTTAGCGTTCAAAGTTTACACTGTCTCCATCTGTCTATCTCCCCTCCAATTTGGAGCCCTTCGTTCACTGCATAAAAAAACAGAACTAAAGTTGAGTCCGAGCAGTGGCACTGGAATATCATTTTTTAGTTAACCATTTTTTAGTTGGATAATGATATGTATAATCGTAAAGTAGGTTAGCGCTGTACAGTTATTTTAAAAAATAATAAGATTTATTATTAAAAAATTATTTTTTTCATGTAAATATCATATTTATTCATTTTTTTCAAAGAGATTACGTGATGCTTGCACACTCAACGATTGTAAATATTATTTTTCATGAAAAATTTATGAATAGTAATAAATAATTTTGAATTAAAATTTTTATTAAATTTTAAAAAATAAGAGAGAAAAATCTGAATAAAAATATTATAAATTTAAAATATTGTTAGAATATAATTTTTTTAAATTATTATTTTCTTTTTGGATTTGAAAAAACCGAATTATTTTTTGTATTTTATATGTAAGCTTGGAAAAAAACATAATAATTAAATGAAAAAATATGAAAGAGAAACTGAAAAGTATTTGTATTTAAATAGTGTTAGATGTTGAAATGAGATGAAATGATATGAGACAAACTGCTTATCCAAATGGGGGCTAAGCACTAGCATCCAATCCTTAAAATTTGATGATTTTTGTTCTAAAATGTTGGCATTGGATTCACTATATACCAATATCTCAAGCTTTTAGCTATAGGAACTCTGCCTTCATCTTCAAATTTGGCGAACTCCTGTTGATTGGTTATCCATGGCTATCCACATTATTTTATTAGTGAAATAAGATTTATAGATCATTTCAGCCCCAAATGTTCACGTCTTTTTTTCTTGAAGAAAAAATTAGATTGAAGAAAAAAATTAATTGAGAAAAAATAATTGATAAAATGTGTTTGTTAAATAATTAGATTGAAGAAAAAAATTAATTGAGAAAAAATAATTTAAGTATCAAATTAAATTATTAATTAATATATAGTTAGTGCAATTGTAAAATATAAAAGAAAAAATTAGATTGATAAAATGTGTTTGTTAAATAATTAGATTGAAGAAAAAAATTAATTGAGAAAAAATAATTTAAGTATCAAATTAAATTATTAATTAATATATAGTTAGTGCAATTTTAAAATATAAAAGAAAAAATTAAAAATATTATTATTAAAAAAGTAATATTATATTATTATTTTGATGAATCTAATAGCTAATCCAATGTGAAGTTATGGATAAAAAGATTTTAGATATATGAAAAATATGTACTTTTCATCAAAATTTAAAGATAAATTTGATGAGTCCAATGCTAGTGCTCATAAACTTGAGGTTCAACATATTTGTTAGAAGTGTCTACTGTCTATTAGGCAAATAATATAACATTCTTATTCTCTCACGTCGATTTTGATTCTTGAACATTATTTCCATTTTCTTGAAGATCATGGTAGTTTTGATTTATAGATTGTTGAAAATTATGGAAAAAAAAAGTGTTAAAAAATAAAAGAAAATGCATTGAAAAAGTAGGTACAAATTTTTAAAAATAATATTTTATTATTATAAAGAGGGAGATAGCTAATTCAATATGAAGTCTAGATTTTGAGTGATTAACCAAAAGTTAAAAAATGACATATTAGCCAAACTTTACCTAAATCAATGCGAGTGCTCTTAGACAGAGATTTTATAAATTCAAGTGAATAGATTTAATGTATTTAATTGATAGCAAAATCATTTTTTTTATATAATTTAATATATTATAACAAATTAAAGTAATGCACAAGACTTGCATACTCTACTCTCTAAGATTGTATCAATTATTTCCCAAAAAATTATATCAATTTAATAACTTAATTTTATAACACCTTTTTATAAAATTGTTTTTTAAAAATTGTTTTGTTATTCATCATCCCACACATCAAACACCACAATTTTCTTTTCTTTTTTTTAAAATATTTTTTGTTTTATTTCTTTCTAAACTAATTGAATTTTTCTACTCATTATCTATATACCACACATTTGATAAAAGAAAAAAAATCATATGTGGTGTATGGTATGAAAATGATGAGTATAATTCTTCTTTTTAAAAAGAGATTGCTAGTAGCAATTTTGATCTGTTTCGGGCCAATTCATAAACTTATTATTAGAAAAATAGGTTTTTCAATTTAAAAAACTAAATAATACTTTAATAAATTAGTATTTAAATGAAAAGAATATATAATTCAAATAAGCAAGAGATGTTAATTGGTTCAAGAGCACTCCTAATGGCTCTTTTAAAATACGTATATATTTTTTTTAAATATAAAGAAAGATGGCCAAAAATCTCTTCCATTGAATCATCTATTCTATTTCTATTTTACATTTAGTTATAGTAAATCCTCTACATGTAGAGGTTACTGTTCATTCCTCTAAATAATTTTTTATTATTTCTTTCTCATTTCATTCTCTTTCATTTTTATCTTTTTTCATTTTAACCCTTTTATCATTTTTGAACATGTCCCATTCTCTTATTTCTTATCTATTTTTAGCACTCCGTTTATAATCCATTCGACTTTTATACATGCATAAGTTTTGATATTATTAATTATAAAGGCATGTATTTTTTTTTTTCGTTTTACTCTTTTTTAAGTAATTTAAAATGTTACATTATACATAAAGAAATATTGTAAATATCAAAATATATGATGTATAGAGAAATATTTGAAATATATTATGTGTAGAGAATATAATATTTGAAATAAATAAAAAATATTAAAAATTATAATATTTAAATAATATAAAGAAAAAATAGATAAGTTGATGTATAACGTATTATAAAAATTAATATGTAAAATAGAAAAAGTAAATTTTGTTAATTTATTTTAAAAGATAGGATAAAAAAGCAATTAGAAGTCCTCTAACTATACTTGTGTCTTTAATGTATTTATGTCCAACTTTTAATATTAGTTTCTAATTAATAAAAATAAGAAACTTTCATTTATAAATCTGTGAATACTCTAATTTACGTGCAATCCCAATAAAAATTAGATGCATGAGCGAAAGACATGTGTCGAAGATCATTAAATTTAGGATGAGTTTGGATACACAATTTATATAAGATGAGATAAAATATTTTGTTAAAAATTAAATAAATATTGTTAAATATAAATTTTTAATATAATTTTTATTTTAAAATTTTAAAAAAAATTAATTATTTATTATATTTTTATATAAAAATTTAAAATATTATAATAATAAAATGATATAAGATAAAGATATGTCGGTATCCAACCATCCTTAAAACAGATTGTTTAGAAGGATAAGTCCTGCTTTCGATGCAATGACACGTGTATCTACGAAACTAAACGGGTCGTTGCAAAGTCTTTCCTTGAAAAAAAATAAGAATTAAAAGTCTTCCCTGAAATCAACAAAAGACTGACACGTCGCGTGTTAATAATTCCCTTCGTACAAAACTTAAAGTCAGAGCATTGGTTGTCAGAGAACTGTAGCAATTGCGGCGGTCAATTTGTTTTTTTTTAAGGGGTTGTTTTTTATTTTTTTCTTGGTTGACGGTATACAGCGAAGAGTGACGCTGCATCCCCGCTGGGAGTCTGCTGGGGTGTTGTAGAACTGTGTTTTTTAAGTTTTTTTTTAATATAATTTTTTTAATAATTTTAAATATTATTAAAAAATATTTTCTTAATTAGAAAGTAAAAAGAAATCATTAAAAAATACTTTCTTAATTATTAACTAAAATAAAAAATATTTACTAAGTAAAATAAAAAAATATTTAAGAAAGTATTTTTTTAATAATAATAATTTATTATTATTATTATTAAATATTTAAAATTATTAAAAAAAATTATATAAAAAAAAAACTTTAAAAAATACATAATGTGATACAACAACACCCCAGCGGGAGCCTGGAAGTAGCATTTTCCTATAGCGAAATCGTTTATCTCAAAAGATAAATTATGAATCTAATCATGCAATTGTTCTCCAGATATTTTTTATCTGAAATCATTTTCTTTTCAGAGGGAGATATTTTTTTATCTCCCCTTGGAAAAGGGTGCGCCCACTAAAGATGCCACTTTATTACGTTATCAAAAACCAATGCACATTTTTCAAATTAAGAGATTTTAATAAGAATAGTAGACAAAGAATCATAAGGTGGTTAATTTCAGAAAGTGTTACTCGATTATAAAAATATTTGAGATTAGTAGTCTTTGAATTGGACACCTAGTGCTAATCAATAATATAAATATATATATATATATATATTATATTGTGTTCTCCCTTCGTCTTCTTTTCAATGTAGAACACCTGGCCTGTCCTCAAGTGGGTTTATTGGCCGTGTTCGGCGCCATACATGGATCTCGCACGGCGCCCCACTCTCCTACCCCGAAAATTCCAAACCCCTAGCCCTCACACCACACTCATGCTAACCAACTATCCTCTTGGCCTCTCCGTCGCCACCCTCTCCCCGCTCTCGCCAATTGGGATGTTCCCACCATCTGCTTCCACAATGTCTAAATCAAACTAAACAAGAGGTCCCTACATTATTTCTCATACACCCATAATTATCGTGTATGAGAAATGGCCGGGCCCTTGTGAATGAAAGTTATCGTTTTTTCCTATACTTTTATGGCGAGTTAAGGTCTTGATCAGCATGTGGAGACCAAAATTAATGGGGCCCTTGCATGGATGCTAGATCAGAATAAATCTTAGTGAAAATGAAATATTCCATACCAGCTATATATAAAAATACAATTTTATTAATATATTTGTGGAATCCATACCATCTAGAAGGCCCAAAACTAATGTTTATATGTTTCCTTGCAATTAATATTCATGAAGATTAATGTTGACTCTGGAAGACCTCAAACCAACACAACGACCCACCAGATCATGTGACCAGAAGAAGATCAATCTATAAAGATGTAAAAGCAGTGTGAACTGTTGAAATATGGATCCACCTTCTTTGTTGGCCTGGTCGGAGCATCCAAGTCCGTCAGATTTTGTCAGTAAGTAAAAATTAGACCGATGCAAGATAGCAAAATTTTTTAAATTGGGTCGGAGGAAACATCCTATATCCCTCTATAAAAATTATCTGGTGTCCATTCATTAAAAAAACACGTGCAAGAGATACATTATAATTATGTTTTAAATGGACTTGGAAAATTAAACTCTCTCCAAATGAAGTCGGAGGAAACTTCTATTCGAAACCACCAAATCAATACGAGACTTTTTCAGCTTTAAATATACACACGAAAATAGAGAGAATTGAGGTCAAAACATAGATGATCGATGCCAATGAAATTGTACTGTCTGTACTGCGCGCGCCTTTGGGTTGGGGCCTGGGGGGCCTTTTCCTGCAATGGCCGGTTCAAATTCAATGAACAAAACTTGGATGCAGATAGGCATATGATGGTTGGAATTACTCCAAATTGATTTACTATTTTTTAAGGCCGTGGCCCGCGGTAGTCATGGAAGTTGCTAATAAATGTAGTTTTTAGTCGGCCGGTTCATCGGTTTTTCCTTAGTTCAAACCGGTACCGAACCGGCCGAAGTCGGTTTTGTTATATTTTCACCGCAGGCCGATCGGTTCACTGTCGGTTTCGGCCGGTTCTGAGCTCCGGCAGCCGGTCTCGGTCGGTTTTCCGGTTTCATGTACAGCCCTAATATAATAAACCTAAAACTAATAAAAAAAAAAAAAGCCACAAATTGCCTATTAACAAAAAAAATAAGAAAACTAAATGAAAAATATTTTAATCATAAAGAGTTTTTATAAAAATAAACTCATAAACTGACGTGGTAAATCATATATTATAATTAAAATTACTTTTATGATAAAGTATATCTAATTTATCAGATAAAATCATGTCAATTTATAAATTTATTTTTATAAAGATAAAATATATCTTTTTCTAATTAGTAGATAAATCCATACTAAAATGGCCCACAACCCAATAATATATGTCACTTTCCAAGTCTTTAGGTCCAACCTTATCTGTGACACCAAAAGTAAAACCCCCACATGGCTCTTGACCCGTCACGCACTACTCTTTGGAATCTTCTAATTCTAGTTCTTTACTAGTTTAGCCGCCAATAGAGTGCAAGCGATGAATCCAACTTTTTCTGGGTGTAGAAAGCTCCATATAGCGTTTTGAGGCAGTAGATTTCATGCAGGCCACCTTTATTAGAAAGATATCCATAATAATCTTAAGATATGTAATTCTCGCATAAAAATAATCCATTTTTTTAAGGGTGGTTCTACTTTCTTTTTTTAAAGAAATTGAGTGAAATTTTTACAACTCTAAACTGTATCTAACGTTATTCCTTTTATTATCTGTTGTCTCTGATATATAATAAAATCCATAATTTGGCTCTATTACCGTTTTGTGTGGGTAATTTATTTGTAGGTATTGTGTTGATTTTAACACGATATTTTGTCACTCCCCTTCTTTTATATACTGTTTTAATTTAATAATAGTTATTATTAATAAAAAGGATACAGGTAATATCATCACTGACAAATATAAGACTTAATTCTTCTGAACCTCTTCCAATTGATAAGCAAGGAACATGGGCATGGTCCACTGAATTTGGCCAAAAATTGTCATAAGATTATGCTCTCTGCATCGTGACTTTGGATTGAAAAACCTTGAGATTGATGATCTATTTGGAGTCTGTTTTATTCAATGTCCTGTGGGCCTAACCCCACCAACAGCTTCAAACTTGAGCCAGCCATTTTCAGATTAAGGACAATCAGTCTCAAAAAAATGCCCACTTCTTGATAAATGTAGCAAAAATAATTATCCATTTTTGTTTTCATGTTTTTTTTATATGTGATATTGTTTTCTTTATCCCAAAACTGTCAATTTTTATCCCAAATAGACAGGATTTTTCCAGGATATGAAGAAAAATAAGAAAGAATTATTGAACTGGAATTAAAGTCAAGCAGAAAATGCATAATCTAACATCAAATGCATCAGATCCAACATAAACTAGTGATAAACATAAACAATATTACCACCAAATTATAACAACTACAACCAAAACACAAACTACCACCACTTACAAAAGGAAGATGGTTTCTATCTTCTTTTTCCTTTTCTTTTCTTTCCTACAACAGAAGAATTGAGAATCTAACCATAAATCCGAATCACAAATAAAGCTTGATGGGATTATGAACCGAGAGAAACTCCCTAAAAATCTGAGTCCTGTGGCTCATACCAATCAATTCATAGCATAATCTTATTCTCACATCTCCAAACCACACAAAATACTACCTAAACATATACCCTAGAACACCATAGAAGAAGCTTTATTCTGTATGTAAAAGGACAGAAATAAATAGCTTTCTCCAAGATAATAAATACCAAGTGAAGGACGAAAACTCTATGGACAAAGCTCAATTCAGAGAATTGAGAGAAGATGGTTTTATAACTCTGCTTTCTAGGAGCTATCAGAATTCAGATCAGAGTTGTAGGCACTTGAGGGTGGGGTTGAAGAGGCAGAGTTGCCCCCACTTCTGTGCTCTCCTCTAATTTTTTCCAATGCTTCTCCCACCTTTGAGGCTGTGGATACAACTTTCTTGGCAATGCTCCCAAAAATCCGAGCTTTGATCTGGCCTCTCCTCGGGGGAAAGCTTGAATTTTTCTTCTTCTCGGTTTTGGGGGAAACGGCTGCCATAGATTAAAAGCAGGGTACGAACAGAGCAAGAAAAGCAAGAGAAAGAAAGTAAAAGCCGGAGTCTTGATTACAGAATATAAAGAACAAGCGAGGAGGAGATGTTTGTTTGAACAGAATGATATGAGAGAAGAGGTAGACAAAGTTTCAAAATGAAGGTTGCGAAAGAGCAAGAATGCTGTGTGTTAAACAGCTTTACACTGAGGATATGAAGTAGAGTTTAAGGGCACAAAGCTGCCTTTTATAGCCCCATCGTGACAAAAGAGGCACCCCCCACCTTGGTATAAAATATCAAGTTTTGCTTCAAAATCCTGCCTTCTGAATCTCAGGGGCGGCCCAATGCACACGATGGCCTAAAGCAAGAATTTAGGATGAGATTATTTTAAAAAACTTCTAATATAATAATACAAATAAACAGACATTCTGAATCTATAGTTTGCGATTTTCTTTCATTTTGTGTAAGTTTCAAAATCATAAAACTTTTCTTTTTCAGATCATCAATATTTTTTAAAGTTGAGATCTTTCAAGTTTCCAAATTTTGTATTCTGTTCTTATTTACTGTGTATCTTAAATAATTACGCTTTTAGGTTATAAAGTGTTTTTTGGAAATATTATTTTAATTTATTTACGACTCATGGCAAGATGTTAAAAGAACATACGTGGTGTGTTCATTGGAAATTACAATCTAACTTTTTTAATATCTATTTTCTATAAATTTTGTTTTTTGAAAGAATATAAATGACTTGTGTTAATTGTTTTAAACAATTACAGATTAGTTTGAATTTCAATTTTTAAATAAACCACATTAAAAAAATTTTAGTGGGGCTTAAAAGAGTGGAAGCCTTACGCAAGTGCCTTTGATATAGTTTCACGTGAGACGTTAGATTTATTTTATAATAAAAGTAGATATCTTAAACATCTTTAAGTATTTTTAAAAAATAAAAAAATACACGAATACACTAAAAGTCACTTCCATAAATATTAAATAAAAAAAATTAAATACATAAACAGTCAAAATGAATGGATAAACTCATGGGGCATCCTATCATGAGTTTCCTTAAAATTTTACCATAGTAGTGTAGTTGATTTGGTTGTAGAAACAGATAATTCACTGCTGGTTGTTAATTGGACGTTTCATAAGAAGAGCAATCCTCCTTGACGATACTTTGATCTATGAGAAGACATTTTACAGCTACATATATAGAGAAACAGATTGTCTTGTTGATGGGCTTGAAAACTATGGAGCAGCAGGACATGAGGTTTCTCTGTCTCACTCATCTGTTATTCAACTTGTAAGCAATCTGCTCGGGGTACAATTGCTTTAGATATTAAGTTGGGAATTAAAGTTTCTTTTTAAAAGAATTTGGCTTTGGTTTTTTGTAACCCCAAATTCTGTACTTGAAAAAGTATTCTTCGGAGGATTTATCAAACAAATTAGGGTATGGTTCCAAAAAAATAGTTGCAAACTTAGTTGCACTTAAAGCCAGTGGAACTACTGCTAATATCTGAAATCAATTAGCGGAATGAAAATAAAGAGAAGTCCTACTGTCACATATGATTTCATCATGTGATATGTTAGATCTACTTTACAATAAAAGTATCTTTACAATTTGACGTACCACATTAAGCGAGATCAATTTATAAGTTTACTTTAATTTTTGCAACAAGTAATGCTATATACAGTCATAGAGTGTACAAGTGATACACAATTCTTTTTAAAACATAGTGATCAAATACGACAAATGAGAAAGACATGGAATTCTCGTACATATGTTAAAGTACTCAAAATTGAATTTTTTGAGTAGATTTTACTAATTTTGTTCTAAACGACTTGCTTACACATGATGATGATCTTAATAAGATCTTATGCAAAACTTGTACGTCTTAAATATGATCGATCCAACTAGCTAGAGATCACATGCATGGACAGCAATATTGCGTTTCAAAAGCTAGCTGTGTCGCCATCTATGCCAAATATCCGTGGGGTTCAAAACTCCAACAAGAAGCGTTTAAGCTCCAATGGCAAAGTCCACGGACGCGCGCCTCCAGGGTTGGATATATATGAATACCAGACAAACCTAACTCATGTCCTTTTTGCCGCGAAAGCAACATCGATATTACAACTGATCCTCAAGAATTTTAAAAGCATATCTTTATTTATGATGATATTGTTGGGAATATTTTGGATAATGAATGACATATGTGCAATGCTTTGTAAATTAGAGAATATGTAAAATAACAATAACAAATTATAAAAATAGAATCCGGTGTTGAGGCGCGTACTAGTGATGGACATTTTCTTTAAAGTAGATTTTACCGTCTCTAAATTTAAACATGCACTAGGTTTTTTTACAGTCTACTTCCAATATACAACAACATCGATTCCCATTAGTCTCCTTATCGGTGCACACAAAAAGAGATCCTCAAACCGGATATAAAATAGTCAAAACCCAAAAAAAGAGAGACAAAAATAGGAGGAAGTGTTTCTACTCTAATTTTTGTAGAGAATTTGAAATGAATAAATTTGTAGTTGGGGTTCCCTATTTATAGAGAATCAAATTGGCACTTATGAAAAGTCACTACATATATAAATGAAATGACACTTGTTAAAAGTCATAATATATAAATGAAATGGTACTTGTGAAAAGTCACAACTTATATAAATGAAATAGTATTTATAAAAAGTTACAACTGAAATGAATAAATACTTGTGAGAAATCACAACTTCTCAAATATTAGAGAATACATTGAAAAGATTCTAATTCACCGAAAGGCACAACCCTTTGTTTGGTTGGCAAGCGATTAAGGCTTCTGTACCCAAGTCATCATGGCGTCTTTTCATTTAAAGCTTGACAACCGAACCGATACATTAAATTATGACAATGATTCACATTAATTTTTTACCAACATTAAATATGTTAATGATTTTTAATTCTAAAAACCAACCGATATATATTACAACCACCGTGTATGCAATCGACCATTACAGAATTAATATCAGTAAGCTAGCAGGCGTGTTAATTTGCTGAGAAATCTTCAATATGGTAATGTGAGAATTAAAGAAAAGAGAGAAGAAGACATTCTGAACTTAATGTATATTTCTTCACTACTGAATACATTGTATTTGATTGCTTTTATAGATACAAGCTGAGGTGTATGTGCACTCGAGAAGAGAATAAAATACAGAGAATAAAAACTGTTTACATAACAGAATGCATTGGTATTACGTAACAAACTACACTAGTACTAGCTATCACAAACAGAGTGTGATCATCCAGAATCTCCTATTGCTGTAGTGGAGCCATTATGCGTTGTAGTGGAGCCATTGTGCTTGCAAGGTGAATTTATACAAGTCAGGTTGATATGCCCCCGCAAGTCCACTGGCGGTGGAACCACAGTGAGACTTGTCTTCAAAGTGTTGAACCTATCTGCTACCAAAGGCTTGGTAAATATATCTGCTAATTGATCCTTACTGCTACAAAAAGAAACCTGGAGTAATTTGGCAGCAACTCTATCCCTCATAAAATGGAAATCTATATCTATATGTTTAGTCCGAGAGTGATAAACTGGATTTGCTGTTAGGTATGTAGCTCCTAAGTTATCACACCATAAAATGGGAGCTTGAGGTAGGGAGAAACCAAGTTCTTTTATGAGAGTTTGTAACCAAATCAATTCAGCAGCAGTATTAGCCAAGGCTTTATACTCTGCCTCAGTGCTCGACCAAGCCACTGTCTTTTATTTTTTTAAACTCCAAGAGATGAGGTAAGTTCCTAGAAAAATGCAGAACCCTCCCGTAGACCTTTTATCATCTGGGCACCCAGCCCAATCTGCATCAGTGGATGCATGAAGGGAAAGGTTTGATTTGTAGGAAAAGAACAGACCATGATGTAGAGACTGTTTGAGGTACCTCAAGATACGTTTTACTGCTGTCCAGTGACTGAGTTTAGGGTCATGCATGAATTGACAGACTCGGTTAACAGAGTAAGAGATATCTAGTCTGGTAAGGGAAAGGTATTGCAGGCTTCCTACTACACTTCGGAATAATGTAACATCATCAAATGAGGGGGAATCGAATTTGGACAATTTTGTAGAGGCTGACATGGGTGATGAAATTGGATTTGCTTCTAGCATGCGGGTTTTTGCCAAAATATCAGTGATGTATTTTTTTTTTAGAGAGACAGATTCCATTTAGCAAATAATTAAGTTCCAGACCCAAAAAATATGATAATCGGCCTAAGTCAGAAACTGGAAAAACAGTTTGAAGTGCAGTAATAAGACTGTCAATGGCAGAAGGGGAAGAGGAGGTGATTACCATGTCGTCTACATAGACGAGAACGAAAATGTAGAGGCCATTTCTGTTGAGGATGAACAAAGATGGATCACCTTGTGAAGCTGAAAAGCCGTAGTGGAGGAGCCATGAACTCAGTCGAGCGAACCAGGTACGGGGTGACTGTTTTAACCCATATATCGCTTTGTTGAGTTTGTAGATGTAATCAGGCCTCTGAGGATCGATGAAGCCGGGAGGTTGTTGCATGAACACCGTTTCAGTCAAATCACCGTGGAGAAAGGCGTTTTGAATATCGATTTGCCGAAGGGACCATGCCTGTGAAATTGCAATGGAAAGTACAAGTCGGATGGTTGACGGCTTGACCATGGACTGAATGTTTCCATGTAGTCGATGCCGGGTTGTTGGTGGAAACCCTTGGCGACGAGACGAGCTTTGCGCCTTTCAATGGAGCCATCGACGTGTAACTTTGTTCTGTAAACCCACCTGCAGCCAACAACATTAGTAGCACTAAAGGGTGGAACCAGAGTCCATGTGTGGGTCTGAGTGAAAGCTTCAAATTCTCGGGACATGGCGTCACGCCATTCTGTAAATTTTGAGGTGGAAGATAAGGTGGATTGTTCATCAGGGATGATGGTAGTGGAGATGAGGCATTGCCGAGTAGGGTAGGGGATGGTTCCATCAGTGAATTGACGAGGTTTGGAGGAGTTTGATTGGGATCTTGTTATGATTTGAGAACGAGGGGGGATGAGGGGAGGATTCGGGATTTGGCTGAGGGTTTGATTTGGGGAAGACGAAGTTTCTAGTTCCGAGGGAGAGAGTGTATGGTTTGGGCTATGGGTTGGGTTTTGGGTAAGGTTATTAGTTGGGCTGGTAGGATTGGTTGGGCTATGGGTTGGTATTATGGGAGCCAGACTAGAGGCTGACTGTGGGCTTTGATCAGGCCTTGCGGTATTGGGATTATGGGTAGGTAGAGATTGGCTGAAAGTTGGGCCTGGACCAAGAATTGATTGGGGAAAAATCGGAAGATTTGCAGTAGAGGGAGTGGGGGGGGGTAGCGGAAGGTGAAGATGAATATGGAAATGTGTTTTCTGAGAAAGTGACACCACGTGAGATGTATAACCGATGAGTTTTGATGTCAAGGCATTTATATCCTTTGTGGGAAGGACTATAGCCAAGTAATAGACAAGGGGTGGAACGAAAACTCATTTTATGATGATTGTATGGTCGGAGATTTGGCCAACACAAGCATCCAAAAATTTTCAAGAATTTATAGTCCGGTTGTTTTTGATAGACCATAAAATATGGGGATTTGTTGTGGAGAGCGGGTGTAGGGAGAAGGTTAATTAGATATGTTGCAGCTTCAAAGGCGTTACTCCAAAAGGAAAAAGGAAGTGATGCTTGCAAAAGGAGTGTGAGACCGGTTTCAACTATATATCTATGTTTGCGTTCTACAAGTTCATTTTGTTGATAGGTGTGAGGACATGAGAAGTGATGAGAAAGGCCAAGTGTTTTGCATAATGTGGTTAAGGGTCGAAATTCACCCCCAGCGTCAGTTTGAATAGTGATGATTTTAGAATTGAAGAACCTCTAGGCAAATTTAATAAAATTGGAAAAAGTGTGCAACACATCTGATTTAAGTTTAATTGGAAAGCACCATGTAAATCTGGTGAAGTGATCTACAATAGATAGGTAATATGAGAAACCATTTCTTGAAAGTAAAGGGGCTGGACCCCATACATCAGCCCAAAGTAATTGAAGAAGCCCAGTTGTCTAAGTTGTGCTTATGTGGAAGGGAAGTTGCCGAGCTTTGGCTAAGGGACAATCTGGGCAAGAGAAGCTAGAGTCACTTGGGAAAAACGGCAAACGGTTGTTGCGCAATATGCGTGAGACGATGTCAAGGGAAGGATGTCCCATGCGTTTGTGCCATTGGCTTAAGGAAACTTTTTCTCCGATGTGAGTGGAAGGGGCTGTAGATGAAGATGCTGAGGGGAAGCGATAAAGTCCATCATGAAGAGGACCGCTGATGAGGCGCAATTTGGTCAAAGTGTCCTTCACCATAAACAAATTAGAGTGAAATTCAAAGAAGTAGGAGTTATCATGGCAGAACTGAGAAACTGAAATCAAATTTTTTGTGATTGAAGGGACATGCAGTAAGTTATGAAGATGAAAGGAAGAGACAGAGGTTTGAAGGGAAGAGTTACCAATGTTACTGATGGGTAGTGCATTGCCATTTCCAACTCGAATTTGTTCAAATCCACCATACGGTTCCGATAAGATGTTGAGGTTGGCTAGATCATGTGTAATATGATGAGTGGCTGCGGAATCAGAGTACCATGAGGAATCGGGGAAGTTGGAGGGGGTAGTGTAGTTTGTAGAGAATGAACGTGGAGGCTCAAATTGGTATGCATGATCAAAACAATAGTGACATTGGAGGGCAATATGACCGGGTTTGTTGCATACTTGGCATGTGGGTCGATTGGAGTTGTAATTTTGTGGGTTTGATTGGGTGGGGAAACGGCCTCTATTTGGAGGAAAACGACCTCTGCCTCTGTTGGAACGACCTCCTGGATAGGGAGTTCTTCCTTTTTGATCACGAGGAGTGCTAGAAGTTAGATTGGCAGAGGGCTCAATGGGGTTATTGGAGGAGCTAGATGTACTGCGGAAAGATGGGACATGCGACTCTCGTGGATGAGAAGAAGATGGTATAGTTCATTTGAGGTGATGGGGTCGACTCTGGTTGTTATAGAAGTGATGAATGATTCATATGATGGGCCAAGTCCGTTAAAAAGATAGGTGACAAATTCTTTATCGGAGATTGAATTTCCAGTAGCGACAAAAGTATCTGCAAGCATGTGAACTTTACTATAGAACTCTGAAATGGGTTGGTCACCGCGAGATAAATTTGTGAGTTGGAACCGTATTTGGAATTCTTTGGCTTGTGAGAGAGAGCTGAACATGGACTCAAGAGTGAGCCATAATTCATGAGATGTTCTGGAAGTGATAACATGATTAACAATGGGATCGGTAAGAGAAGAGAACAAGACACTGAGTATTGATTGGTCAGTTCTTGTCCAGGAAAGGTAGGCTGGGTTGGGTGATACCGTGGATGTTCCAGTAGCAGGAAGGGTGGCTGGAGGTGGAGGTTGTGTGCCATCAACGTAAGAGAAGAGGTCTTGGCCTCGGAGATAGGCTGAGATTTGAACTCGCCATGACAGATAATTGTCTGGGTTAAGTTTAATGGCAACTATATAGGAAAAGGAGGAGATGGAGGTAGAGGACTTTCCTGGTTCCGTGCTCATTTTGAGGATAAATATTGGATCAAGAGACTGCTAGTCAGCAGCTCTGATACCATGTGAGAATTAAAGAAAAGAGAGAAGAAGACATTCTGAACTTGATGTATATTTCTTCACTACTGAATACATTGTATTTGATTGCTTTTATAGATACAAGCTGAGGTGTATGTGCACTCGAGAAGGGAATAAAATACAGAGAATAAAGACTGTTTACATAACAGAATGCACTGGTATTACATAACAAACTACACTAGTACTAGCTGTCACAAACAGAGTGTGATCATCCAGAATCTTCTATTGCTGTAGTGGAGCCATTATGCGCTGTAGTGGAGCCATTGTGCTTGCAAGGTGAATTTATACAAGTTAGGTTGATAGGTAACCTTAAAGTTAGAACTCTTTTTCAACTTATTTTCTGGCCTGCATACATATAATTATGAGAGGTTAGATATATAACCATTCAATCCTTGAGATCTCATGCCAAATCCTTATGATTTTTGTTGATATTTTCAGATTTTTTTGTGGTGTACTTGTGTTGTTATCTATATATCTATGCATGAGGCTTAGAACGCTTGGAATATCTATGATTCATCTTTGGTCGCAATTAGCATTCATGCATACACACAAATCATTCACATTTTTCTCCGATGGGAAAATATCTTGAAGGGAATATTTTCTCTAAGATTGATCAAGAGATTTAAAATTATTGTCCGAACTTGAGAGTCTCGAATAAAAAAAATATATATGTACATGAAATGGATTACAAAATATTTAATATTGTTCGTGTAAATCTTTTAAACCTCATTAAATCATGTTATATATATAGAGCTGATCATTTTATACATTTATAGTCTCTTAGATTCTCAAAAAATCGAATAGGTATTAAAAGACATCTTGGTCCGGCCAATCTTAAATATCGATAACGAAGTGGCATCCCCATCCCATGTTGTGTTAATGTGTTGTCTTGGAAGCAAGCAAATGTACTAGAGTCTAGAGGTGCATGGCCTACCGGTTTGCCAACTTGAGCATTAATATTGGATTGGCTATCCTATTCTTCAAATTTTGACTAATATGTAGCTTTTTCACTTTTAGCTAATCATTCAAAACTTGAAGTCTACATTGGATTAGTCATTCTACTCTCTATACTAATAAAATATTATTATTTTTTATTAATTATATTTTATTAATTAATTTTTATTTTATTTTCATAATCTCCAACAATCATATTCATTTTTATATTCACAATCCAACAATCTATAATATAATAATCCAATATAAATATAGATGATAAAATCTCATATGAATAAAAATATCATATCTATAATATAATAATCTCAAAAAGTACTTTTAGACTTTCTATAATTCTTTTCATATTTGAAAAGAAAAATAGATTTACTGTAGCTTATAGTTTGGATGAAAACAATTTAGCTAATTCAATGTGGAGCAACTATGGATGATATTTGCTAAATTTGAAGATGAAAAAGCATTTGGCTAATCCAATGCCAATGCTCTTAGCACCGCCCAATGTATTGTGTTTGACTTCTGCACATAACTCGACACATTTAGGTGAAACCAATATCCAAATTCCATCGTGTGTGTGTGTGTGTGTGTGTGTATATATATATTTGGGTCCTGCTCCAAATTCTACCATTTTTTTTCTTTCAAATATTTTTTAAAAAAAATATCAATACACTAATAATCACTTCCTTAATCATTAAATAAAAACTAAAATAAATAAAATAAAATACATGAACGGTTGAATTAAGGTAACAAACTCAGACTGCATAATATCATTTTTCTACATATTTAGTCCCAATGATTTGTCTCAATATCAAACATTTCATGTGCTTTTTAATTGCACTTTTTACTCTCCATGGTTTTAGTTATGGAGAATAAATGTACACATGAACAAAAGCTCCAAGAGATTCTCTTTGGATTGATGCGATCGGCGAAATTGATATGTTATTGATTGACTCCAAGCATATAAGGCTATAATCGAGCCGAGCCGAGCCGAGCTTTGGCTTGCCGAGCTCGGCTCGACTCAAAATACTCTAGCTCGAGCCTGAGCTCGAGATTTTTTTTTATTCTCTGTTTGAGCTCGACTCGATAAGATAAACTCTTAACTCGAGCTCGTCCCACAAACGAGTTCGAGTCGAGCCGAGCTCGAGCTCGAGCTCGAATTTTTTTTTTGAATAAGATTTAATAATTAATAAAATAAATAAATAAAATAAAAGACCTAATATTGAATTTATACAACTAACAAGTATACCTTTATTGAATTATAAAATCTTAAAAAATTTAGAAATAATTAAAATATCTAACTAGTTGATATTTATCCAAAATAACAATATATTTACCTACATATATTATAAATAAATACACTTAATATGATATCATATATCTATTTCATATATGGTTTCCACATACTAGTATATAACATTATTAAATTTTATCGACTAATTATTATACAAATTATAAAACATACCTATAAAGTATATTCACTATATAGACATAAGTAATTAGATTACATATTATATATTTAATTATAACAGTGGTGTGCTTATATTATTAGCTAATACATATATATGTATATATACATAGATGTATATATATTTATCAATATATAAATGAGTTTTAATCGAGTCGAGCTAACGAGTCGATTTGAGCATAAACGAGCGAGCCTTAACCGAGTCGAGTCGAGTTTTGTCGGGTATGTGTCATTTACTAATCGAGCGGGTATCTGCTTTCACGAACGAGCTTTTTTTTCCACGAATCGAGTTCGATTCGAGTTTAACCGAACGAGTACCAAGCGGGCTATCGAGTAGACTGGTTCATTTACAGCCCTACAAGCATAGGTTCAATTGCTTTAGAAAAATACACAGAAAAGAAAAATTGCAATTGCCGAAAAGGAATACCAATCATGAATCCTGAGGATGCACGTGTCAGCCAAATTAGGTTGAGGCAGAAGTGCTCGGCATTTAGATTTTAAACACTACCCACGTACACTTGGTTGGAAATTCAAGGGTTTTTAAAATCATGCTCTCTGATTTCCAATCTAAAATGGCGCGGCCGTTTTTGGCTTTGAAGCTGGCCTTTAGTTCGAGTTTAAGACGAGGTTGTTTTTATAATCATTCTTATTTTATCTAATTATTATAATTTTTTTAAACTTTTACACAAAATAAAATAAACAATTCAATTTTTTCAAATTTTAAAATAAAAGAAATCTTAACAAATATATTTTTATAATATTTTATTCAACTTTTAACTTTTATCTCAACTCATCTCATTCCATCTTATTTCATCTACAAAAACAACAAAGCCTAAGACGGGATTGATTTAGGGGATTAATTTGGTGATTGTAGCATGAGACAAGAAACCTAAACTGAATGGAGTTTATTCTTGGTAATCAAGGATGAGCTCATGTGATACATGCACGGGACTTACACAAACCATACATGCATAACTCTTGACGTGGTAATTCCACATCAGATCAACGGTAACAAAATTCGACANCTAATTTGGTGATTGTAGCATGAGACAAGAAACCTAAACTGAATGGAGTTTATTCTTGGTAATCAAGGATGAGCTCATGTGATACATGCACGGGACTTACACAAACCATACATGCATAACTCTTGACGTGGTAATTCCACATCAGATCAACGGTAACAAAATTCGACAAAAAGAGAGAGAGCACAAGTCCTGACTATCGAAACGATGGGTTCTTCATGTAGACATAAGTATTTCATCTTTTCTTAGGAGCTCTCTAGTTTCTTTAGTTGAGTTTTTAATGTGTAATTTGCTTGTTCAATGTGCACTTTGCTTAAATAGGATTTCTACAAGAAGTACTCGAATTAGTTTGGTTCTTCCTTGGATAAGCTGAATATCTCCTTCCAATCAGATACAATTGAAGCCTCATTTGAATTGGTCAAGAGCCCATCCGTAGGGCTGCTAAGTTTTATGTCTTCCAATTGACCTTATACATTCAATCTGCCTTTTAACATTTTACATTATTTTTCGAACATGACCCCCAGCTTCAAGTGGCAGCTTCATCTTTGCTTTGCTTAGCTCCTGGCAACACACTCACCTATATGAAGGAAGGGTAATGATCATCCCTTGGAAATCTCATCGTGCCATGCATGTGACAGATGACATGGCATGACTATGCAAGTAGCTCCTAACTGCTCAAGAAACACCCTTTTCCGCTTCAAATTTCTAACTATTTGGGCCATGATTGAATTGGTTTTGAGAGTGTTTTCCATTAAATGAATGGAATCCTTGTGGGGCTCCAGGGGCACTGCACCCGGGGAAATTTTTGACACTGTTTTGACTCGGGAAGCGCCAAGCAAAAAGTTCACTTGACATTCACACAACAAGTAGCCACTCACGAAGCTCAAGCAAAGATTTCGCTTGACTCTTGCTCGACAGGTCACTGAAGCGAACATCGGACAAAAGCGCGCTCGACACTCTATTCAAGTGAATAATGCAGAAAATTAAAAATTAGGATTTCTACCGTGTGACACTTTAAATATCACTACAACAGAAATGACTTTTTGGGACGAAATTTTTCGTCCCAAATTATAGTCATTTCGTCCCAAAATATTTTTTGGGACAAAAAAAATTCGTCCCGAGCT
>QEOT01002331.1:7226-22503 GCA_003123785.1 Pterocarya stenoptera | reverse complement strand
TCTCATCCTTCTTTAGTGACGATTTTCAAAAACCGTCACAGAAAATACTTTTTAGTGATAGTTTAGAGACTGTCACAAATTCCTAACTGTCACTAAAAACCAAATATGTTGTAGTGACATACCTTCCTTGCTCAGGGAAAGGGAAAAAAGGAAAAACTACGTTCATTGCATTGTTTGCTCCTATAAATAGCTAGACTTGTAACCTCATACGTATCTCATTCCACCACAGCTCAACCTAATAGTGTTTATACTTTTTGCTTCAGCAACTCCAAGGTTACCCCACATCTACCTTTCATGGCTAATAGGTCAGCTATTGCTTGGATCACTATACTTCTCATAGTCATCTTCTCCACAGCCTTCATAAGGTCACAAGCACGAATTATTCATGGACACAACCTCATGCATAACAATTTAGGTAGCAAAGAACTTCTGGTCAAGTTAGGATTTGATGTCTCCAAAGTTGAAGGTGCTCAACCCAGGTCACTCACGCAATATGACCAAGTTGTGCCTGGAGGACCAGATCATCAGCATCACTCTTAATCAGCTTATATATAAAAGGATCAAGTGCTTTTGGTGCCGAAATGTCCCTTTTCTGAATTACAATAAAACTTTGGAGTTTATTGCATGCAACTCAATTTATGAGCATAATATATTGAGGTGCAAGTAATAACAAAAGGCTTATAGCCAGAGTTCGAAGACATCTTAAGGATATAAAGAGGCTTAGGTATTTCGTAGTAAAAATAACTCAACTGGATGTAGTTTTGAATTCAGTTACATGCGAAAGATATGCATCACTATTTGTTGGAATATCTAAAATGTAATAGATGAATTAGAGTTAAAGTCTCAAGTAGCCAAACAGAAGGCTTTATCTGTCATTTGACAGTTAAGTTAGTTATGCTAGTTATGCCAGATGTCAATAGTTGATTAGAGGTATAAATAGAGCTACTCTGTACAGAGTTAATCATCAAAGTAAATGAGAATTTCAATCCAGAATACATCTCTTCATTCCTCTGTTTTCTTTTACAATTCTGTAATTTTGTACATTTTCACATGGTATCATCGAGAATAAATACTTTTCCGCTGTTTTCTTGATCTTTCTTGATTTACAATGTCTGATAATCTTGAGGAGAATGCTTCTATGGCACACACTCCTTCGTCAAATGCCTCTACACTGAATCTTTCTGATGATTCATCCAGCTGCTACTACTTGCATCCGTCTGACAATCCTGGTGCACTTCTGGTTTCTGAGATATTCACTAGTGAAAATTACATTGCATGGAGTAGATCTATGTCAATTGCTCTAACAGTGAAAAATAAGATTGCCTTTGTTGATGGATCTTTGGTTCAACCTATCAGTAATAATCCTTACCTTCGGGTTGCCTGGCTAAGAGCCAACAATCTTGTTTTGTCTTGGCTAATGAATTCAATTGCCAAAGAAATCCGTGGTAGTGTTCTTTACTTTACAAATGCTTTTGATATCTGGGAAGAACTGAGAACCAGGTATCTTTGAAGTGATGGACCAAGAGTTTTTTCTTTGGAAAAATCTTTAAGCTCTATTTCTCAAAACTCGAAATCTGTCACTGAATATTTCAGTGATTTCAAGGCTTTATGGGATGAATACATCAGCTATTGACCAATTCCCAGTTGCAGATGTGGGAATCTTAATAGTTGTTCATGTAACATTTTGAAGAATCTGACAGATCGACAGCAATCAGATTATGTAATGAAGTTTCTTGTGGGTCTTCATGACTCTTATTCTGCAGTCACGAGTCAATTGTTACTTCAATCTCCTTTACCATCTATGAGCAGAGTTTTTTCCTTACTTTTACAAGAAGAGAGTCAAAGATCCTTGACTAATGCAGTTGGCATTTCCATTGATTAACAAGCAATGGTTGCTGAACAATCATCATGTTCAACAAATCGATTCACAAAGCAGAAAGGAAAGTCTAATGCAGTCTGCTCTCATTGTGGTTATTCGGGTCACTTTATTGATAAATGTTTTCAGTTAATTGGATATCCTCCTGAATGGAATGGCCCAAGAGGAAAAAGATTCAATTCTATACCAACTGCAGCCACGAATTTTCAAAGATTGCCTACTGCAAATAACACTAATGTTTTGGAGCAAAATTCAAGTAATCCTAACATAATTTTCTCTCAAGAGAAAATACAAAATCTGCTCACTCTTGCCAATAGCCTTTCTAGCTCAAACATAAACTCTACTGCAATTGCTAATGTTGCATCCACTTCAGGTAATTCTTTTTCTTGTAATACAGTTTCTATATCAAAGAATCAATTTACTTGAATTCTTGATACAGGAGCAACAGATCATATGATCTGTTCTCCTCTTCTATTCGATTCAATTGTTTTACCTAAAACACCTTCCAAGGTTCATTTACCTAATGGCCAAACAGTTCCAATTATCTTTACTGGATCTGTAAAATTTTCTCCTGATATCATTTTACACAATGCTCTTTATGTTCCATCCTTCAACATCAATCTTGTTTCTGCATCAAGATTAATTAATGATAACTCAATTGGATTATTTTTTCTTCAATCCAAATGTATCTTGCAGGACCTCAGCAAATGGAGGATGATTGGGCTTGCTGAAGTTCAATCTGGTCTATACCATCTTCAAAAACCATCTGCTCACGCAAATAATGAAATGCTTCCTAGTTCAATTGGTTTACCTTCCAGTTCTTTGGTTGAATCTTGTACTGTTAATTCTGATCTATGGCATTTTCGTTTAGGCCATATTCCAAATACAAAAATACAAGTCATAAGTACTTCTGATTCTTGTGTAAAGGCTACTCACAATAATGTCTGTGAGATTTGCCCATTAGCTAAGCTGAAAAAGTTATCCTTTCCTGTATCAAATAGTCAATCAAATAAAGCTTTTCAATTGGTTCACATCGATATCTGGGGGCCTTTCTCTATTCCTTCATATTCTGGTTATATTTTCTTCCTTACCATTGTTGATGATTACACCAGATTCACCTGGTTATTCTTAATGAAAACCAAAACAGAAACTCGAGTTATTCTTACCAACTTTCTTGCTTATGTTCATACTCATTTCAACACCAATATTCAAACTCTTAGATCAGATAATGGCCAAGAGTTTAATATGCATGCTTTCTATCAAGAACATGGCATTATTCTTGTAACACCCCGTATTTTAGTACATTTTAATGAAGGATTATTTTAATTAATTTAAAGATTGATTCTCTTGTTTTAGAATTTTGGGAGTTTTAGAATATTATTCTATAATATTTTAAGTTGTGAAAATTATTTATTTTATATGTTTTCTTGATATTAATTATTGTTGTGCATTTAAATTGATATTTAATTTAAATTAGTGAGATTATGGGTTTTAAAATTATTATTGTTTTAATAAAACATTTCACTGAGTTTGAATTATTTTATTTAATTTATGCTTTTAAAATCTCTTTCGTTGGATCACTTTCGAAACCCAAGTTGAAAAGACTGGATCTCCTTTTTCTTCTTCCTCTTTTTCTTTTTCCCTTTTTCTTTTTTTTTTTTTTCTTTTTCTTTTTCTTCTTCCGGTTCCTCTCTCCCTTGCCGCGCGACACTCTCTCTCTCCTCTCTCCCCCGTGCTCTCGGTCTTCTCCACCCAGTGCCGCCGTCGGTCGTCCGTGACCCTCACCTTTGGTGCCGTTCGACTCCCCAGCTGCCGTCGACCAACCCCCTTCAATTTCAGGCCACCCCTTGCCGCCGTTTGCCTCCGAAAGCCGTGCGAAGCTGCGGCACTCCTTCACCCATTCCGCTGTCGTCCAGCCACCATTGGCCACCATTTCTTCGCTACTTCTTCACCGGCCCTCTAGCAACATTTTAGACCCAACCCCAGCCCTGATCCGTCGTTGGTGAAGCCCAGCCGAGCTCAAAACCGTTTTTGCCTTTCCGACCTTCTACCGCCATTTCGGCCACCACCCACGGCCAAAGGCCACCACCATTAGCTTCACCACCTCCCATAGGCCCTACCCTACCGTTCCCAAGTCTTCGTTTGACCCTGTGTGAAATTTGGATTTCACTGTGTTTTGGCCACAGTGTTTTTACACTGTGACAGTTGCTATTTTGATGATTTCAGTGCTTCGTGATCCTCCGAAAATATTTTTATAGCACTGTAAGTATTTCCTAAACAATCTTTTCAGATTTAAATATATTTTTGCTCTAATTAATTATATTGTGTTCTGGTTGGTTCCGGACTGAGTCCGAGGAGAATTCGGGGGTGGATGGATTGAGTACGGAGAAGTTGTGCATTGGTTATGTTGGGTTTTGATTGGTTGTTGGTTGTGGTTATTGTGAGTTGGTACATTGCATATTGCATGCATGTTCATGTTTGTAAAATGAAAACTGGGTTTTCGTGTAATTGCATTCATGATCATGTGGTTATTTTGAAAACTGGGTTTTCATGAGGAAATGGATTTTTGGGTGGGTATGTATCACGACCCCAAGCCGAGATGGGGCATTATCTCAGTGGAGCTCTTCTGGTCACTCAGGAGCGGAATATACTGAGTGACGTCCCCTGGGTTGGCGCCGGGCGACAACGGGATCGGACGTTGGACGTGCCGACTCCGTGGCCTTTCTGCTGGCGGGGGCTAGAGGATGACCTGGCCACGAACGCACTAGGTGCGAAACTGGGCATCACTCGTAAATTAGCCAGGACGTTCGAATGGTCCATATGGGAGACCATAGTGCATATAAATTAATGGATAAATGAAAAATGGCTATTTTTTGGGAAAATAGAGTGAGTTGTTTTTGTGTGTCATTTTCTGAGAAAATGACGAATTAATATTTTTGGGCCAAAATGTGATTTTTGGCATGTGTTGCATTTATTGCATACTACATCATGGGCATACATGATTAGATGCTTAAATGTATTTTTATTTTAGGATTGGTTAGGTTATAACTTACCTGTGGTACCATTTAATGGTATTGCAGATTTTGATTATGATGCTGCAGGTGCCGAGCCTGAGGATTTGGCTCTGCTGGAGGAGTGATCTGGGATCACTCGAGTTATGTTTCTATTTTCAACTCTTGTATTTTTATGGGACATTTGGTTTATGTTTTAAACGCTTTGTATTTGGATATCTGTATTAAACTAAAATTCTGTTACTAGAGACTTAATTATTAGTATCCGCTGCGTATTTTGTTGTGCACTGTTTATTTGTTGCACACACTTGGCACTTGTTCATTGGGATGTGTAACCGTGTGTCATCATCCTGACGTCACGATTCCCAAGGCTTTTTGTACGTGGGAGTCGGGGCGTCACAGGTGGTATCAGAGCAGTTCGGCTTTGGGTAAAACTACATGTCCCTTAGGTAGAGTACCAGAAAGTTTTAAAGTTGTGATTTAAAATTATTTTAATTTGAAATATGTTATTTTGATAGTTTTTAATTTATTATTTGTTGTTATTTTCATTGGTTTCATCTATTTGGTTGTATGCTATTTTATTTTAATTGTTTTATTTTATGGTCGGTTAATTTATTTGTTTTAATTATTTATTGTGTACTTCTTCATTGTTTTATTCATTTATCGTATGTCATTTTATTTATGGAATTTTATTTTAATTGTGAGATTTTGTTTTGTTTTGGATTATGTTGTTCGAGGTATGTTACTTTAAATGTTTTAATTTATTGTATGTTATTATACTTGGTTGGTTTTATTCTATTTTATTTCATGACATTTTGTTGTATTTTAATTTATTTTGCCACAATTAGATTTTAATCTGTTTGAGTGGAAAATGGGTTAAGGGCTACGCTATGACAAGAAGATGGTACGACTATGAATGCCATTGTTAGTCTTGAACATTTAGTGTAGTAGGCCTGAACTCTTAGCGATGGGTATGTTTTAACATGGAGACTCGAAGGGAACGACATAGTCTAAGTAAACTCTATGGAGTAGGAACTCAAGTTGCAGCTAAGGTGGGAATAGCTTTTGTTCGCCTAGGATACTTGAGGTCTTAAGTTCAGTGTTGAGTCTATGGAGTAGGAGGTCATAAGTTCAACGAACTTCGAGGATAGATTTATGAGAAGTTATCTAAGGTTTGAAGCTCTATAGTTTTAGGAAATAAGTTTATGGGATCTAAGGTGGTAAGTTCAACAAGCACTTGAGGGACTAATTAAATTAGAAGTTTTAGATTTTGTCGACTCAGTTAAACGCTTTGGTATCATTTCGGGTTTTAGAATTTTGCAAGGTTTGTAAGGTGAGTGTTTTAGATTTAAGGTCATCGAATTTGAGGATTTCGGAAAAATGATTCTTATCTTGTTTAAGGTTTTAGAATTGCAGAGTTGAAGGACTGATTTGTAATAAGATGTAAGTTTTTAATTCTGCAGGCTTGGTGTGCTAGTTTGATTTATTTTGGAGATTGATTAGTCGGTGACATTAAATGGAGTTGATCAGAGTTGGGTTATTGATATAAGGATTTTCAATGTGAGTACTTCTTTGAGGATTGAAGGTATTGATCTAGTATGTGTATTTTCTGAGGATTGAAGATGTCGATCTAGTTTGGAACATGATTGTTATTAGTTTGAGGTTTTAAGTGGCAAGTTTTAGGATTGATCCATGTCAAATTTAAGGATAATAGATGGTGGGGATCTAGGAAAAGGATTCTTGTTATTTTTCGAGGATATAGATCCAGATGATGGAAATGATAATAATGAACCACTTGCATGTTTGGAGGATTTTTGGTTTCGGCTAAGAGTGCATGAGATCAATGCGTAGTATTGTCGTAATCACATTTTGTTGGAAGAAGTGGCTTTGGTAGGTGTTAAAGAGGAGATGGCATGACAGTATTAGGTTCAGGAGACCTTGGCTTTGAGTCTTTGAGGAGTTGATTGAAAGGTACAATCGAAGCGGGTTAAACAATAGAATAATGGTTGGCAATAATTGTGGTGATTAACTTCAGGACTTAATTGTGACTTGAGGTCACATAGGAATTTAAAATTTTCGAGACTATACTTTCCTCTGGAAATGAAGCGTCAAGTTGGGTGAGTTAAGGACATTGTTATTTAACTTGAAGAGAGATTGATGGGTTGCCATGTATGGTGTATCATAAAATCTTGAAAGTTGAAGCTGAGGGATCAACGGTGTATAGCATAATCAAGTATGAGAGTTAATAAAGCGTAAATACCTATGAGTGGGTTGCAATAGTTTTTGGTTGATTGAAGAGTTGATCAGTATGACTTGCCCTGAGGTTTCTAGTGATGTGCTATGGAAGGAGTTAGTTGTGTTAGTACTAGCTTATAGGAGTAGAAGTAAGTGGGCGAGTTACCTTGAACGTTTCGGTAATGTTATGGTGAAGGCAATAGTAGTTTGTAGTGAGTTTAGTCACCGTTAGAGTAGATGATATTCAGATTTTAGGTGATGAGCTTTCGAGTTTAGATTGTCGGGTAGAAGTTTATAGGCGCTCTTATTGGTTGGCCAGGTTGGATTTGAGCCTTTTAGGGTATGATCCTTATCTTAAGATGAGCGGGTGTTTTTGGGGTGATCTTACATGTTTTCAATTGGGATGTTGAGATTGATTAATATTGATTTTCTGTTATTGATCACGGACATATTTTGTGGATGATTAATTTGATTAAGGCATTAGGAGTTAATTGAGGAATATGTGTGATAATTCATAATTTTGGAAGAGGGTATTTTCTACCAATTGTCGTAAGAGTTTCTGGGTTAGTAGGTTTGGAGCTATCTTATACTCAATGGTGTTATTCTATGAGGACATAAATTTTACGTAGGTGACGATTATCAGAGTGCGCAACAAGAGCGTGATATTTTAGTTGTAATTAGGAGTTTAAAATTTTGTGTTGATTTTGACGAATTAGTGGTGACTTGAAATTTGAGAAGATAGTTGTAAGTAGAGATTAATCATTTAGATGTGCAATTTTGTTATTGATGGTTAACTTTGGAAGTGGCCATTAGGTTACCAAAGGTACAATACAATGAAGGTTTGAAAGTTATAGCAGATGAGTCGATTGAGGATAGCAAGATTATCGAGTGGGCTATTAATCCTTGGGATTCCTTGAGTGTTGTATTAAAGTTTTGTGGATATAGAGATCTTGGATTACATGGCCGCTCTAGGAGTAATAATCATAATGTGCCACTAGGAGACTAGTGCAAGTAGCTTGTATATTGCCGTGTTTATGAGAAATGTGTCAAGTGCTGGCAAGTTAAGGCTGAGCATCAAAGACCCGTTGGTAAACTTCAATCTCTCCCTATTCCTGAGTGGAAGTGGGATGACATTTCTATGGATTTCTCCGAGGACTCATAGTGGGAAAAAAAAAACTCAGTTTGGGGGATTGCTGATCGTTTGATCGAGATAGTGTCCATTTCTTGCCTATCAGTAATATCGATTCTTTGGGAAAGCTGACTCGGTGGTATGATAAAGAGATAGTGCGGTTGTATAGAGTACCCAAGAGTTTTGTATCGGATAAGGACTCGCGGTTTACATCACGTTTTTTGAAGAGTTTGCAGGCAGCGTTAGGCACTAATTTGAGGTTTAGTACTGCTTATTATCCTCAGACTAATGGTCAATCTGAGCGTACTATTCAGACCTTGGTGGATATACTGAGAGCTTGTGTCATGAAATTTCTAGAAAGTTGGAAAAATCATCTGCCGCTTATGGAGCTTTCTTATAATAGTAGTTTCCATGCCTCCATTCAGATGACTCTGTATGAAGCGTTGTATGGGAGGAAGTGCAGATCGCTTTGTGTTGGGATGAAGTTGGTGAGCGTAAATTAATTGGGCCGAGTTATTATAAGAGATGTTAGATCAAGTTCGGGTGATAAGAGTTAATATGGCGGAAGCGCAAAGTTGTCAGAAAGGTTATGCGGATTCAAGGAGAAGAGACTTGTCCTTTGAGGAAGGTGATTGGGTTATCTCAAAGTCTCTCCTATGAAAGGAGTTAAGCATTTTAGTAAGAGAGGAAAACTTAGCTCAAGATTTATAGGACCTTTTCAGATTTTGGAGATGAATGGAGCTGTTGCTTACAGGATTGCTTTGTCAGAGTATTTTGGAACGGTTCTTGATGTGTTCCATGTGTCCTCAAGAAAAGTTTTGGTCAGTAAGAGGTGCGCTTTATCGATCCAATACGCATCGAACTTCAGCTTAACCTTACTTATGAGGTTGCCCTGACAGAGGTTGTAAATTGGAAGAAGTAAATGTTGATATCTAAGTCGATACCTTTGGAGAAGGTAGATTGGGATGATTACTAGCTTAAGATTTCTCTTGGAAAATAGAAGCAGATATGATGGAACAATATCCGTAATCGTGTGATTGATTGGTGGTATGTCTCTTAAGCCTACTTTTAGTCGCATCTCATGACTGTCTTTAGCATTGATGTTTGACCCTACAATTTCGAGGATGAAATTTATTTTAAGGGGGGGAGATTGTAGTACCCCGTATTTTAGTACATTTTAATGAATGATTATTTTAATTAATTTAAAGATTGATTCTCTTGTTTTAGAATTTTGGAAGTTTTAGAATATTATTTTATAATATTTTAAGTTGTGAAAATTATTTATTTTATATGTTTTCTTGATATTAATTATTGTTGTGCATTTAAATTGATATTTAATTTAAATTAGTGAGATTATGGGTTTTAAAATTATTATTGTTTTAATAAAGCATTTCACTGAGTTTGAATTATTTTATTTAGTTTATGCTTTTAAAATCTCTTTCGTTGGATCACTTTCGAAACCCAAGTTGAAAAGACTGGATCTCTTTTTTCTTCCTCTTTTTCTTTTTCCCTTTTTCTTTTTCTTTTCTTCTTTTTCTTTTTCTTCTTCCAGTTCCTCTCTCCCCTGCCACGCGACCCTCTCTCTCTTTCCTCTCTCCCCCGTGCTCTCGGTCTTCTCCACCCAGCACCGCCGTCGGCCGTCCGTGACCCTCACCGCCGGTGCCGTTCGACTCCCCAGCTGTCGGTGACCAACCCCCTTCAATTTCAGGCCACCCCTTGCCGCCGTTTGCCTCCGAGAGCTGTGCGAAGCCGCGGCACTCCTTCACCCATTCCGCCGCCGTCCGGCCACCATTGGCCACCATTTCTTCGCCACTTCTTCACCGGCCCACTAGCAACATTTTAGACCCAACCCCAGCCCTGATCCGTCGCCGGTGAAGCCCAGCTGAGCTCAAAACCCTTTTTTCCTTTCCGGCCTTCTACCGCCATTTCGGCCACCACCCACGGCCAAAGGCCACCACCATTAGCTTCACCACCTCCCATAGGCCCTACCCTACCGTTCCCAAGTCTTCGTTTGACCCCGTGTGAAATTTGGATTTCACTGTGTTTCGGCCACAGTGTTTTTACACTGTGACAGTTGCTGTTTTGATGATTTCAGTGCTTCGTGATCCTCCGAAAATATTTTTATAGCACTGTAAGTATTTCCTAAACAATCTTTACAGATTTAAATATATTTTTGCTCTAATTAATTATACTGTGTTCTGGTTGGTTCCGGACTGAGTCCGAGGAGAATTCGGGGGTGGATGGATTGAGTACGGAGAAGTTGTGCATCGGTTATGTTGGGTTTTGATTGGTTGTTGGTTGTGGTTATTGTGAGTTGGTACATTGCCTATTGCATGCATGTTCATGTTTGTAAAATGAAAACTGGGTTTTCGTGTAATTGCATTCATGATCATGTGGTTATTTTGAAAATTGGGTTTTCATGAGGAAATGGATTTTTGAGTGCGTGTGTATCATGACCCCAAGCCGAGATGGGGCATTATCTCGGTGGAGCCCCTCTGGTCACTCGGGAGCGGAATATACTGAGTGACGTCTCCTGGGTTGTCGCCGGGCGACAACGGGATCGGACGTTGGACGTGCCGACTCCGTGGCCTTTCTGCTGGCGGGGGCTAGAGGATGACCTGGCCACGAACGCACTGGGTGCGAAACTGGGCATCGCTCGTAAATTAGCCAGGACGTGCTGATGGTCCATATGGGAGACCATAGTGCATATGAATTAATGGATAAATGAAAAATGACTGTTTTTTGAGAAAATAGTGTGAGTTGTTTTTGTGTGTCATTTTCTGAGAAAATGACGGAATAATATTTTTAGGCCAAAATGTGATTTTTGGCGTGTGTTGCATTTATTGCATACTGCATCATGGGCATGCGTGATTAGATGCTTAAATGTATTTTTATTTCAGGATTGGTTAGGTTATAACTTACCTGTGGTACCATTTAATGGTATTGCAGATTTTGATTATGATGTTGCAGGTGCCGAGCCTGAGGATTTGGCTCCGCCGGAGGAGTGATCTGGGATCACTCGAGTTATGTTTCTATTTTCAACTCTTGTATTTTTATGAGACATTTGGTTTATGTTTTAAACGCTTTGTATTTGGATATCTGTATTAAACTAAAATTCTGGTACTGGAGATTTAATTATTAGTATCCGCTGCGTATTTTATTGTGCACTGTTTATTTGTTGTACACACTTGGCACTTGTTCGTTAGGATGTGTGACCGTGTGTCATCATCCTAACGTCACGATTCCCAAGGCTTTTTGTACGTGGGAGTCGGGGCGTCACAATTCATCAATTATCATGTGTTGAAACACCTGAACAAAATGGAAGGGTTGAAAGAAAAAATCAACACCTATTGAATGTAGCTAGATCTCTCATGTTTCAGTCAAAACTGCCTTTATCCTATTGGACAGATTGTGTTTTAACTGCTACACATTTGATAAATCGTACTCCATCATCTATTCTAAATAATCAAACACCATATCATCTTTTATTTCAAAAGCCGCCAAACTACAACTATTTCAAAGTCTTTGGTTGTTTATGTTTTGCTAGTACAATCACAAGCAACCGAGGCAAATTCCAGCCAAGAGCCACAAAATGTATCTTTCTTGGTTATCCATCAAACATAAAAGGGTACAAAGTACTTGACTTAACAACTCTCAGAATCTTTGTATCTCGAAATGTAGTTTTTCATGAGTCTACATTTCCCTCCATTTCAGATAAAACTCATATACCTTTTGTTTTTCCAGATTTTCCTCAAATATATGAAGCAATATCCTGCATTCCAGACAAACCAGTTGCTATACCTTCTATTCCTACAAATTCAACTTTCACAAATTCTGTTCTAGCATTTTCAATTTCTGAGAATGCAATCTCTGTAAACAATAATACTAATAGTCTTAGAAGGTCTGAAAGAACTAAGCATTTACCAAAATACTTGCAGAATTATTATTGTGGTAATATGACTAAGGTTTCTTCAGCAACTCAAGCACCTTCAAGCTGCTTCTTATCTACTAAGCCCTATTTTATATTCTCCTTCTTATCTGATTCTAGATTATCATCTAAACTTAAAGCTTTCATTTCTGCTATTTCATCCACTTTTGAACCCAAAACTTACAAACAGTCCAGCTCAATTCCTCATTGGCAAACTGCCATGACTGCTGAAATTAAAGCTCTTGAACATAATAAAACTTGGGATCTTGCAATTTTGCCTCCAAATAAAACTGCTATAGGTTGTAAGTGGGTATATCGAGTGAAATTTAAGGCAGATGGAAGGGTTGAAAGGTACAAAGCTAGACTAGCAGCCAAGGGCTACACTCAACAAGAGGGACTTGATTTCTTTGACACATATTCTCCTGTTGCAAAGATGACAACAGTTAGAGTTCTTCTTGCTATCGCAGCAATTAAACAATGGCATTTACGTCAACTTGATGTAAATAATGCCATCTTGCATGGAGACTTAAATGAGGAGGTTTATATGCAATTGCTACCAGGATTTTCAACTCCAAATGACCCCCGGGTTTGTAAACTCAAAAAGAGTTTGTATGGTTTGAAACAAGCTTCAAGGCAGTGGTTCTCAAAGCTGTCTTCATCTTTACTACATTTTGGTTTCAGCCAAGCAAAGTCAGATTCAAGCCTTTTTATCAAACAAACATCAACTAGTTTTATAGCTTTACTAATCTATGTTGATAATGTTATAATAACCTCCAATGACCTTGAAGAAATAACTATTGTGAAAAAGTTTCTTCATAAATCTTTTACTATAAAAGATTTGGGTGAACTGAAATATTTTTTAGGCATTGAAGTAGCCAGATCAGCAAAAGGTATTGCTTTATGCCAACGGAAATATGCTCTAGATGTGTTGGAAGACAGTGGTTTTTCTGGCTCTAAACCAGTTGGCTTCCCTATGGAATCAAATCTGAAACTTACTACTAATGATTCAAGTCCTTTATTATCTGATCCTCCATCCTATAGAAGACTTGTTGGCAGACTTCTTTATCTAACAATCACAAGACCAGACTTAGCATATGCAGTGCAAGCTCTCAGCCAGTTCATGTCTAATCCTCATACAATGCACTTACAAGTTGCAGAGAGAGTCCTTCGATATATTAAGGCAACACCAGGTCAAGGATTATTTCTAAAAGCTTCATCTGATTTGCATTTAAAGGCATATTCCGATAGTGATTGGGGTGGATGCATTGATACTAGAAGAAGTGTAACTGGTTTTACAGTCTTCATAGGAGATTCTCTTGTATCTTGGAAGTCAAAGAAGCAACCTACTGTAAGTAGGTCCTCGGCAGAAGCTGAATATCTTTAGCTACTACAACCTGTGAGCTTCAATGGTTGGTTTATTTGTTAGCTGATTTGAAAGTAAAGCATCCTCAAGCTGCATTGCTATACACCGATAGCAAACCTGCTTCAAAAATTGCTTCCAACCCAGTACAGCATGAAAGAACAAAACATATACAGCTTGATTGTCATCTGGTTAGAGAAAAATTGCAAGAAGGTTTGATAAAAGTCATCCATATTCCTTCAAAGCACCAATTGGCAGATATACTAACCAAACCTCTCGGGTGCCTCAACTTTCATCATCTTGTTAGCAAGATGGGAATGATAAATATTCATTCTCATCTTGAGGGGGGGTGTTGGAATATCCAAAATGTAATAGATGAATTAGAGTTAAAGTCTCAAGTAGCCAAACAGAAGGCTATATCTGTCATTTGACAGTTAAGTTAGTTATGCTAGTTATGCCAGATGTCAGTAGTTGATTAGTATTATTTTGAAGTTTCAAGTGTATAAATAGAGGTACTCTGTACAGAGTTAATCATCAAAGTAAATGAGAATTTCAATCCAGAATTCATCTCTTCATTCCTCTGTTTTCTTTTACAATTCTGTAATTCTGTACATTTTCACACTAATCCTCTATTTTATGGTTGATTTTCTTGATGGATCTTCTTCTTTTCCATAGAATGTTTTACATTTACTTGTTAATAACTTAATTTCCTCAAATCTTGGTGATAACTCAAATGATCATCTTGCCCATATAGATTATTGAGAAATGCTCGGGTTGATTATTTATCGAGATTTGCGAGAAATAATATAAAAGTGGTGTCCGATCAAGTAGAAATTTCTCGGCCAAAAGCCTTCAAAGTTACATATGATTCATTGACGCATACAAAGCTAGGTTACATGTGTGCATTTCCCTCATCACTCAGATACCAATCACACGTACCGCAATCGGGGGGAGTTCCTTATGGGAGGGCCAGCCGGCAAGTACTGTAAATATTGGGACATGTCATAGTGTGCATGCACCTTTTATAAATTTTCATTCCAAGATTGATTCATTGCATCTAGTTCCAACTGGATATTATCTTGTGATTTTACAGTACATATACAATGCATTTTACAGTACATATATACATAATTACCATATATATATATAGGTCTTCTTAAAGAAAATTACGTTACTGTCATAGAAGAAAAGAGAGAGAAAATTAAGAAGATTCATAAAGATCCTTATATTATCGCGACTAACCACATATATTGTCATATTAAATTTATTACAGAAAACGATCACAAGATCTCGTAGCATCGTGGTCTCAAAATCTTTTTATTGTTTCTTGAGCAAATATGCATGTAATTCTGTAACACTTTGTATATGGATTGATGGAAGGAATGGATATTGGTGAAGTAATAGGTTGCCTGCTTCGAGGGAGGATCCTCNCATGTAATTCTGTAACACTTTGTATATGGATTGATGGAAGGAATGGATATTGGTGAAGTAATAGGTTGCCTGCTTCGAGGGAGGATCCTCCAGAAATATTAAAGAGAAAAGAGAGAAGATGAACAATAGAGAGATAAAAGGAATCTTGTAAATTCATGCATCACAAACCCGTATTCGGGCTACCGTAATATAGCGTTCCACTACTAACAGAAATGAAGTATAACTAAATCAACTGACTATGACTAAAACAGTAAATGAAAGACAATACCCTTAATGGGCTCAAGGCCCATGTAATAACCCCATAACC
>QEOT01002329.1:521249-659498 GCA_003123785.1 Pterocarya stenoptera | reverse complement strand
ATTTTATTCTAGAATCATCTCTGATCTGCTGACTGTGCATTGCTGAGTGTGAATCGCAGCTGGCTTGAGTGGAATGCTGTGATGACTGCTTTGTGGTCTCTAACACCAGCTGCTATATAATTCACTTTAAGATAAAACAGGACGAAAGCGACTAGGAAAGTTATATGGATCACTTTAACGTTCTGTCCTATACGCTATATAAATCAACATCACCCTAGTAACTGCCGAATTATTTTTGTAGATTAGTCAATTACTTCAGTTATGAATTAGTGAATGTTGTGCTTGAATATTTTTCATCTCGTTGTTTAATCTTGTGGGTCCTGCGAGATTTGTGTTCTGAGATTTGTTTGTTCTTACTTCTTTGATCTTTCATATTTTTTTTTTCCATGGGCAGAATGAGGGCAAAGATGTGTGTGAAGAGCCTGAAAGACCTGGAGCAATTATATCTAACCATGTCTCCTATATAGACATATTGTATCACATGTCTTCATTCTTCCCGAGCTTTGTTGCTAAGGTTTGTTCTTTTGGCACGCTGAATAAAACCCATGTTACTTATTTGCTTCGTCATATTGGATGGATATGTTTTCACAGATTTTGGTTCTTTTCCTGATACATTTTTGTTCTGAATCTTTTGCTTGTGATCCTGGATTGCATTGCTGAAGCGATCAGTGGCTAAACTTCCTCTAGTTGGTCTCATCAGGTTAGTTCACTTCATGTGAACTTCCTCAGTTTTTTGCTTTCTTGTAATGAATTCCATAATTGAACAATTTAATAGTTGAGTGTAATTATTGCATTAATAAAATTATAATATTAAAGGTACAATATACTAAATAATGTTAAACTGAATAGTAATTCTCTAAGTTTTGAATATTCAAAGCTAATTCGATTGTCCTTTGCTTTTTTTCTACATAAAATTAGAATTCTTTCTGAGTCATGAAATCTAAAAATTACTCNTGGAGGATAAGGACATCACTCAAAATGCCTCTCTTTTTTTCCCTTGCATCTTTCCTAGTGTTTATTTTTTTAAATTTCCAAGAATACTCTTTATTGTAACTGCACATCATGATATTAATTGCTGATTTAAGCCAAAACTTTGGTTGAAAGGAAAAAAAATGCTGAAAACTTTGGCCTAATCATTTACTGAATAATATATATATATATATTTGGCCACAATGCAAAGATATTAGCCGGCTATTAGAAGAAAGATTAGAAGTTGTTATTGAAGATGTGCATCGAACTTTCAAAAGATCTGTTTTGGATTACTGTAATTTTATGGAGCAAAGAACATGCCTCAAATTCTGAAGTCTGTCATGTAATGGAAATAAAGTAGTTTTATTATATAATAACTTGCTTTGACTGACTTCAATATTCTAACTTATACCAATCAAGATGCTTCTTCGAGAGACCCAAATTAAGCAAGGCTACTGTTTTGAAATTTCAAAATGTTTTTAAGCTATTAACTTATAATGCTCCACATAGAGAGGAACTCTGAAGACTCAGTGTGGGCTAAGGGGATGAAGGGTGAGAAGAAGAATGGAAAAAGGGAAGGTGCAGAAAGCGCTCACTTGATTGTTGTGACTTTTTTTTCTTCAGCTGATTCCCACCTGTGGTTGTTTTGGTTCAGAGGTCAAGCCAATGATCTAACTTTGCAGCAATCTTACGTCTAGGTTCCTTCCATATGACTAATGAAATAAGACAACTTGTGAAGACAAGGAGACAGATTTTCAGATACAAAAGAATCAATTATAAAATATGGGCTAACAATCTACTCATAAAAAAATAAGAATGTTTGACTTCTTACTGTCGATACATGGTTAGCTAATAAGGACCTGTTCATAATTTGAAGCCTATTTCAGCCGTGCTGTGGCATTTTTTTCATTTCTCCTTTAACTTCTTACTTCAGCCTAGCTATGTTCGGCACTTGCCAGGGTTGTCCTAGCTTGTCTCAACGTCCCCTTTATGCAAGTCTGTGTGATACCTTTCCAATTTGACTAGGATTTTGTTGCCCTGCCATATCAGAAAAACATATGCATTTTACCGTTTATCCTTGAATCACAATGTATTGATTGAAATAATTTTGATAACCTGACCCCCCTTCCCTCTCTCTTTTGTTTGAGTGGACACACACAAACCAGCTAACCTAGTGTAACTAGAGCAGTATGCCTCCTCTATAATTGTGTTGGGCTTATACATCTGTTCTGTTGTTTTAATCCCTCAATTGCTTGCAGGCATTGTGACTGAAAGAGTTAAAGAAGCTCATCAAGACAAGTCTGCTCCAATAATGATGCTTTTCCCTGGTAATCAATTTTCTATGCTACATATCCATATGATTTCTGCTGTTTTTCAGAAATTGCACAACTATATTTTCGACAGAAACTTGAGAAAATTGAAGTTATTAATAAATTGCACTGTGCTTGCAAGAAACAGTTATGACGATATTACATAATGTGCTTAAAAGAAAAAATGAATTCCTATGGTAGAATGTTTTAAATGGTTGGTCTTCTAGAGTATCTACACGCCAGTCACCACCCTGCAGTTATGGAAGCCTATAATTATCTGACTATGGCTGGCTTCTTTAGTTAGTAAAGACTAGTAAATCTTCAGACAGGAATTCTCCTGTATTCTTTGAGTTTTAGCTTCATCAATGGAATTGTCAGCAGACTGTATAGTGTAGGACTGGATTAATTGTAGCACTGCTATGTTGCTCACTTGCTGTTATGATCAAATAACTGTCTCTGTGGTCATAGCTTAGATGTTTGGAGGATGTTCCTGTTATGTTTGATATGACTTTTTTACCTATAAAAAAAAAGACCGATGTGATGTTTTCGGCGAGAATGTTAAATAATAAGGCATTCAAAGATTTTGAGAGGACAGTGGTACATTTAAGAGCCATTTTGTTCAATACTCTTTATCTTTGGATGGCAGCAAATGATAGTTTCTGCTCCTTTAGCTTTCTACCGTTTTTAGAATTGTGTTCCTTTTCTTCATCCCGCTAGTTGGGTGCTTCCTATTGTATACTTTAGTTCTCTTCTTTCCATTAAAATTTATGATGGTTCCCAAGCCATTTATTGGAAGCTGCAGCATTAGGATTTATTATGCATATATCTAGCCCTGATTGCATTTCAGTATTTATTGCTTTTTATTTTTTATTTTATTTTATTTTATTTTGCAGAAGGCACAACTACAAATGGAGACTTCCTCCTGCCATTCAAGACAGGTGCATTTTTAGCAAAAGCGCCAGTGCTTCCAGTGATCGTACGGTATCCTTTCCAAAGATTTAGTCCTGCCTGGGATTCAATATCTGGGGTCAGTGCTTAACTTTCATAACTGTTTTTTTTATAAGTAAACCGTAGTATTAATAAGAATAGGCATAGCCCAAGTATCCAAGGTGGTATACAAGAGATAAAACCTATCTAGTTCGCTATAAAATAAACAAGAAAATCATGTACATTTAGGCCATGAAAATCATGTACATTCATAACCTTCAGTGGTTTCAGATGATGAAGGCTTGTGTAACACACTGTTGATCCCATGAGAGTTGATTTGAAAAGGCTCAATGTTTTGGGTGAATACTACTTATAAAAAGAAATGTTTTGGGTGACTACTGCGAATCCATTCAATACGCAAGTAATAATATGATAAATGCCAATGGTAGTGCGGGAAACTGAACGAAAGGTCTGTTTTCTTTTTCTTTTTCTTTTTTATTTTTTACTTTTGATCGTGGAAAGTAGTTTTGGGATGCTCTAACAGAAATGCGTGAATTAATTTAAGGTGGAGGGAATACTATCTATTTTCCCCCCTTTAGTAGGAATACAAATACTTTTTGATAGAGAATAGTGTATGAGAAGTACTGGAAATAGTGCCAATGTATTTCTAAATATCCTCCTAGTGAAACCTGGTCTAAAATCAAATTGGATGGTTTAATGATACACTTCTGAGGGAGTATGTTTGCTTATTGTAATTGTGTAGTCTGAGCTATTTATTCCCATCAGTATATCTCTTATAAAAAAAAAGTGATTTATTCCCATTAGGCTTGAAGATCCTGTGGTATTGATGGATTTGTTGGCTTCTAAATCTAAAATTATCTGCTCAGAGATCAGTCACTAAATTCTAGGTTCATTGAAACTAAGAATTACTTACTGCTCAAAGTGCGAGTGCTAGTGGAAAGAACAGCTTGGAAAATGCAGGAAAATTTCAAAGTCTTTGATTAATTTCCATGGTGATCGAACTCTTTGCATATACGTATATTTCTGCAACAGTATGCTCCTATCTGCATTATTTTACATTGTTTCTCGTGAGATTACATGTTTGGAGAAATGTTGTGTTTGTGGCAGCTATTACACTTCGAATCCTAATTGTTATGTGTTTCTTTACTTGTAGATGAGACATGTCATTTTTCTTCTCTCTCAATTTGTAAATCACTTAGAGGTGATACGATTACCTATTTACTACCCCTCGCAGCAAGAAAAGGATGATCCAAAACTTTATGCCAACAATCTTAGAAGGTTGATGGCAAGTGAGGTAAACATACCCAATCGTTTTCTATATGAAATTACTGAAAGCTAGTTACATTACTTCTTGAGTTCTTGCATGAGAATGTAACCGTTAGTTTGTAGTCAGAGACATGTATGGGAGCCTTTGCTTCCTAATGTTAGAATCACATCTATGTGACTCCAACTTATCTCCCAAGCTGTGAAAAGCTTAATTTGGGGAATCGTGTGGCTTAAGAATTTGCAAGTTAATCATAGCAGTTGTACATACTAAGAGGTCATAATCTGTACAGAAAAATGGAGAATGGATACTTGTTAATGGGGTGTTTAGGACCTTAAAAGCCCACAAGGCAGAAGATTTAGNTTAACTGTATGCAACTGCTTGTTGAGGTTGGCCCTGTGGCTTAATAATGTTGGTTTGCTGTATAGTGCCATGCACTAGTCAAGTGAAGGAAATTGATGCAGTAATGAACAATTAGAATTCAGAAGCGCTTATTGCATGTGGTGGGAAACTAGTTTTCTTATGAAGTGAGGGCCTAAGGCACCTCTATCATCCAATGACTTCTCACTGGAGGCAAAATCCATTACAGCTGTAAATAAATGGCATAAATGTCATTAATACGACTTNGACACTAATTCGGAGCTATCTGTATACTCTTTGTATGGTTATGTTATTTATAGAACAAAGAATTGAAAGTTTATACAGAAATCATGTGTTGAACAAGTATCTCTATGGTCCGATGTGTTGATGCGCACGCACCTATCCGATTTTTGAATACCGCTTAGGGATAGAACAGCATTTTAGGCCGTTCTGAAGTTTCTACATGTTGGTTTATAGAGATCCTGGAAGATTATCCCATTATGAGGTGGATTGGGTGCTGTTATTGCTGATGCTGAATAGTCATCATAAACTTCAAAAATTAGTGGGGTTTGTTTTGGAAGGATAGAGGAATAGATTTCTATGGCTTCGGTAACAGAAATTTCTATGATCAGAACACTATTCTAAATGGTTGAACACTCCTCAATTATGACATGTTTTGGTTGAACTAAGCCAAGCCCAAATACCATAGGGTGATGCAAAATGCAAGCAATATGGGAAATATAGAGTCCAGCTCCAAGATTTTTGTTGCAGAAATAGTAAGAGGCTGGCACGAAAGGCAAGCTATAGATGTTTGTTCTAGGTTTTTTTTTTTTTTTTTTATAATTTTTTTCTCATTTGCATTCTAACAAGTGAAGGCTCAATATTGTGTTTGATTTATTTACTGATCTTTTGGACAATTTTACCGAGTAAAATAGTGCAGTTTTACTGTATGAAAGATGAACTCACCAATTCCAGAAGGTAAAGAAGGAAACTTTGAATAATACTATATAGCACACTCGCCATCCTACTTTTTATCCCGTAATATAAAATGTAATATTTTTATCACTTTTATCATCCTTCAGTTTTTAAAAGAAAAACTCAAAAACTGATGGACAGTGTCATTTTATCATAGTGGGATGATAGTGGAACGAGATTGTAGTATGTAGAATTTTCCTTTTTGGTCATTTATCTGACTTCTTATTACTTTTTGCTATGCTAATCTTTTGAACTTCCTCATGTAATTGTTTTAATTTAATAAGCAATTAACCCAGTCTCGATTATTTTCGTAGTTGAATTGAGTTGAAATTAAAGTTAAAAGTTGAATAAAATATTGTTAAAATATATTTTTTTATTTTAAGATTTAAAAAAATTGAATTGTTTATTTTATTTTGTATGAGAATTTGATAAAGTTGTAATGATTACATTAGATTAGATGAGAGAACCGAGGCCTCAATATTTTTCCTTTTTTCCGTTTTTAGATGCAAAATTGATTTGAAAGCTTCAATTAGGTCCCTATCGATTTCACTTTTTCTCTTTAACCATATATAAGGTGTATAAGAAGAATTTCTCTCATATCGCTTGCATCATTTATAAGACATGGAAAAGTGTACATTGGTGCCTGCAAAGATTAAGGGTGAGTTTGGAAGATAAAAGCAGCTCAGCTCAGTTTAAATTTTAACTTCATCTGCCATCCAAATGCACTTTCAAGCTTAGTTTTCAAATGTAAAAAGCATTCAACTCATTTCACCACTGTAGATAGATGTAAGACATCGACTTTAGAGGATTCTTGACTTTTCTTTCCGTTTTAACTCTCTCTCTCTCTCTCTCTCTCTCTCTCTCTCTCTCGTCCATCTTCTTCCCCAACCCATCTTCTAGAACATCCCAAAATTGAAGTTCCATTCAAAACCATTTCGGCAAAATACATAGTAAACTTCATCGTGCGCCGAAGGATTTTTTCCCAATCGCAATCGGCAGCTTCAAATTTTGAGGCAATCGAACCCCATAGTCATCCCCTATAGTCGTTGGAGAAGGAGATGTCTTTTATTTCAATGGAAAATGTTCCAACTGTCAAATCCTCCAACGTTTGCAGCCTTCGTACTCCAATAGTGAATGAAGTTTGAAGGGATTGTCCTTCTCGTCTGAACCGCTGCAACCTTCTGGCTTACATCCTTTTGGCGTGCTAAATAAACAACACGCATTTGAGCATTGTTGTTGCTTTCTACAGGCTGATCTCTGCCTTTGCACTCAAGTTTCTTTCCAATCTCTCAACTTATAGGTATTACTGTAAACCCGTGTGAGCATCTCTCTATGCCCCTATTCAATTCTTTGCATAACCAATTTCCTATATAATACTCATGCCGAGATCACGCCAAATCACCACCATTTTACTACGGAAGTAAAGCTCCTCCACCGTTAAGCTTCACAACCAAAGGCTTACTTTCAAGAGATAAGCAATCAGAGCTCCAAGAACGAGCTCATATCGAGTAAGCAACAATTTCAACTTTACATCTATTGTTTGACGTACACGCATTGATGAAGAATTTACTCAAACATGTGGAATGCAATTTTAATTCACTTATGCAAGATTGTTATGGAGAATCTATAAACAATTAACTTGGTTAAAACTTATGATAATCTGTTGGTGAATGTTAAATAGAAGGGCTTGCCCTTCTCGTCTGAACCACTACAACCCTCTGGCTTATATCCTTTTGGCGTGCTAAATAAACAACATGCATCTGAGTATTGTTGTTCCCTTCTACAAACTGATTTCTGCATTTGCACTCAAGTTTCTTTCCAATCTCTCAACTCATAGGTGCTACTGTAAGCCCGTGTGAGCATCTCCTCTGTGCCCTTATTCAATTCTTTGCGTATCCAATTTCATATATAATTCTCATGTTGAGATCATCCCAAACCACCACTATTTTATTACGGAAGCAAAACTCCTTCACGGTCAAGCTTCATAACCGAAGTATTATATTCAAGAGATCAGCAATCACGGCTCCGAGGACGCGCCTCTACCGAGTAAGCAACGATCTCAACTTTATATCTATTGTTTGACGTACATGCAATGATGAAAAATTTACTCAAACATGTGGAGTGTAATTTTAATTTATTTATGCAAGATTGGTATGGAGAATCTATAAACAATTAACTTGGTTAAAACTTATACTAATCTGTCGGTAAATGTTAAATAGAAAGGCTTGTCCATCTCATTTGAACCGCTGTAGCCCTTTGACTTACATCTTTTAGGCATGCTAAATAAACAACATGCATCTGAGTATTATTGTTCATTTTTACAAACTGATTTCTGCATCTGCACTCAAGTTTCTTTCCAATCTCTCAACTCATAGGTGCTACTGTAAGCCCGTGTAAGCATCTCCTCTGTGCCCCTATTCAATTCTTTGTGTATTCAATTTCATATATAATTCTCATGTTGAGATCATCCCAAACCACCACCATTTTACTTCGGAAGTAAAACTCCTTCACGGTCAAGCTTCATAACCGAAGACTTCCATTCAAGATATCAGAAATCACGGCTCTGAGGACGCGCCCGTACCGAGTAAACAATGATATCAACTTTACATGTATTGTTTGACGTACATGCAATGATGAAAAATTTACTCAAATATGTGGAGTGTAATTTTAATTCACTTATGCAACATTGGTATGGAAAATCTATAAATAATTAACTTGGTTAAAACTTATACTAATCTGTCGGTAAATGTTAAATAGAAAGGTTTGTCTATCTCATTTAAACTGCTACAGTCCTTTGGCTTACATCTTTTTGGGGTGCTGAATAAACAACATGCATCTGAGTATTGTTGTTCATTTCCACAAACTGATCTCTGCACTTAAGTTTCTTTCCAATCTCTCAACTCATAAGTGCTACTGTAAGCTTGTGTGAGCATCTCTTCTGTGCCCCTATTCATTTCTTTGCGTATTCAATTTCATATATAATTTTCATTCCGAGATCACCCCAAACTAGCACCATTTTACAACATGAGCAATGATCCTCCATGGTAAAACTTCACAACTGAAGACTTACCTTCAAGAGATCAGCAGTGACAGCTCTAAGGACACACTTGTACCGAGTAAGCAAGGATCTCAACTTTATATCTATTGTTTGACGTACATGCATTGATAAATAATTTACTCAAACACGTGTAGTGCAATTTTAATTCAATTATGCAAGATTGATATGGAGAATTTATGAACAATTAACTTGGTTAAAACTTATGCTAATCTGTTGGTGAATATTACATAGAAATGCTTGTCCTTCTCTTCTGAACTGTTGCGGCCCCCTGACCTACATCCTTTTGGCGTGCTAAACAAACAACACGCATCCGAGTATTGTTGTTCATTTCTACAAACTGATATCTGCGTCTGCACTCAAGTTTCTTTCCAATCTCTCAACTCATAGGTGCTACTGTAAGCCCGTGTGAGCATCTCCTCTGTGCCTCTATTCAATTATTTGTGTATCCAATTTTCTATATAATTCTCATGTCAAGATCATCCCAAACCACCCTCATTTTATTTCGGAAGTAAAACTCCTTCACGGTCAAGCTTCATAACCGAAGACTTCCATTCAAGATATCAGCAATCACGACTCCGAGGACACGCCCGTACCGAGTAAGCAACAATATCAACTTTACATCTATTGTTTGACGTACATGCAATGATGAAAAATTTACTCAAACATATGGAGTGTAATTTTAATTCACTTATGCAAGATTGGTATGGAGAATCTATAAACAATTAACTTGGTTAAAACTTATGTTAATCTGTCGGTAAATATTAAATAGAAAGGCCTGTCCATCTCATTTGAACCGATGTAGCCCTTTGGCTTACATCTTTTTGGCATGCTAAATAAACAACATGCATCTGAGTATTGTTGTTCATTTCTACAAACTGATCTCTGCATCTGCACTCAAATTGCTTTCCAATCTCTCAACTCATAAGTGCTACTGTAAGCCCGTGTGAGCATCTCCTCTGTACCCCTATTCATTTCTTTGCGTATTCAATTTCATATATAATTTTCATGCTGAGATCACCCCAAAGTAGCACCATTTTACAACAGGAACAAAGATCCTCCATGATAAAGCTTCACAACTGAAGGCTTACCTTCAAGAGATCAGCAATGACAGCTCCAAGGACATGCTCATACCGAGGAAGAAACGATCTCAACATTACATCTATTTTTTGCCGTACATGCATTGGTGAAAAATTTACTCAAACGTATGGAGTGCAATTTTAATTCACTTATGCAAAATTGGTATGGAGAATCTATAAACAATTAACTTGGTTACAACTTATATTAATCTGTTGGTGAATGTTAAATAAAAGGACTTGTCATTCTTCTCTGAACCGCTGCAGCTCCTAGACCTACATCCTTTTGGGGTGCTAAATAAACAATACGCATCCGAGTATTGTTGTTCCTTTCTACAAACTGATATCTGCTTCTGCACTCAAATTTCTTTCCAATCTCTCAACTCATTGGTGCTACTGTAAGCCCGTGTCAGCATCTCCTCGAAGCTCCTATTCATTTCTTTGTATATCTAATTTTCTATATAATTATTATGTTGAGATCATCCTAAACTACTACCATTTTACTATGGAAGCAAAGCTCATCCACGGTCAAGCTTCACAACCGAAGGCTTGCATTCAAGAGATCAGCAATCGTGGCTCCAAGGACGCGCTCGTACCGAGTAAGCAACGATCTCAAATTTATATCTGTTGTTTGACATACATGAATTGATAGAGAATTTACTTAATCATATGGAGTGTAATTTTAATTTATTTATGTAATATTTGTAAGGAGAATCTATTAACAATTAACTTGATTAAAATTTATGCTAATCTGTTGATGAATGTTAAATAGAAGGGCTTGTCATTCTCGTTTAAACCACTACAGCCCTTTGGCTTACATCCATTTGGCGTGCTATATAAACAACACACATTTGAGTATTGTTGTTCTTTTTTACAAATTGTTCTCTGTGTTTGCACTCAAATTTCTTTCTAATCTCTCAACTCATCGGTGCTACTATATACTAGTGTGAGCATCTCCTTTGTGCCCCTATTCATTTCTTTACATATCTAATTTTCAATATAATTTCCATGCCGAGATCACCCAAAACCCTCACCATTTTACTTTGGAAGTAAAACTCCTCCACGGTCAAGCTTCACAACCGAAGGCTTACCTTCAAGAGATCATCAATTACGGCTCCAAGGACACGCTCATAACGAGTAAGTAACGATCTTAACTTTACATCTATTTTTTGACGTACATGAATTGATGAAGAATTTACTCAAATATGTGCAGTGCAATTTTAATTCACTTATACAATATTGGTATAGAGAATCTACAAACAATTAACTTGGTTAAAACTTATGCTAATTTGTTGGTGAATGTTTAACAGAAGGGCTTGTCCTTTTCTTTTGAACCGCTGCAGCCCTCTGGCTTACATCCTCTTGGGGTGCTATATAAACAACAAGCATCTAACTATTGTTGTTCCTTTCTACAAACTAATATGTGCGTCTGCATTCAAGTTTCTTTCTAATCTCTCAACTCATAGATGCTATTGTAAACCCGTGTGAGCATTTCCTTTGTGCTGCTTTTTATTTTTTTGCGTATCCAATTTCCTATCTAATTCCCATGCTGAGATCACTCCAAACCACTCCCATTTACTAGGGAAACAAAGCTTCTACACGGTCAAGTTTCACAACCGAAGGCTTACCTTCAAGTGATAAGCAATCACGGCTCCAAGGACGTGCTCGTACCGAGTAAGCAACGATTACAATTTTACATCTATTGTTTGACATACACGCATTGATGAAGAATTTTCTAAAAGATGTCAAGTGAAATTTTAATTCACTTATGCAAGACTGGTATGGAAAATTTACGAACAATTAACTTGGTTAAAACTTATGTTAATCTGTTAGTTAATGTTAAATAAACGGTCTTGTCCTTCCCGTTTGAACCACTGCAGCCATTTGCCTTACATCCTTTTGGCGTAATAAATAAACAACATACATCTGAGTATTGTTGTTCTTTTCTATAAACTAATCTCTGGATCTGCACTCAAGTTTATTTCCAATCTTTAAACTCGTAGTTGCTACTGTAAACCCGTGTGAGCATATCCTTTGTGCCACTATTTATTTATTTGCGTATCCAATTTTTTATATATTTTCTATGCCAAGATCATCCAAAACTACCACCATTTTACTACGGAAACAAAATTCCTCCACGGCCAAGCTTCACAACTGAAGGCTTACGTTCAAGAGATCAGCAATCACAGCTTCAAGGACGCGCTCGTACCGATTAAGCAATGTTCTCAACTTCTATATTTATTGTTTGACGTACATGAATTGATGAAGAATTTACTCAAACACGTGGAGTGCAATTTTAATTCACTTATGCAAGATTTGTGTGGAGAATCTATGAACAATTAACTTTGTTAAAACTTATGCTAATCTGTTGGTGAATGTTAACAAGAAGGGCTTGTCCTTCTCGTCTGAACCGCTGCAGCCCTCTGGAATACATCCTTTTGGCGTGCAAAATAAACAACATGTATCTGAGTATTGTTGTTCCTTTCTACAAACTGATCTCTGCGTTTACACTTAAGTTTCTTTCCAATCTCTCAACTCATAGGTGCTACTGTAAACCCGTGTGGGCATCTCCTCTATGCCCTTAATCATTTCTTTTACGTATTCAATTTCCTATATAATTCCCATGCCGACATCACCCCCAACTACCACCATTTTACTATGGAAGCAAAACGCTTATATGGTCAAGTTTCACAACCGAATCTCAACCTTAAATTTATTGTTTGGCGTACATGCATTGATGAAGAATTTATCCAAACATGTGGAGTGTAATTTTAATTTACTTATATGAGATTGGTAAGGAGAATCTACTAACATTTACTCAAACATGGTTAAACTTCACAACTGCAACCCTCTAGTGTACATCCTTTTGGAGTGCTAAATAAACAATACGCATCCGGGTATTATTGTTCCTTTCTACAATTCGATATCTGCGTCTGTACTAAAGTTTCTTACCAATCTCTCAAGTCATATATGCTATTGTAAGCCCGTGTGATAATCTCCTTGGTATCCTTATTCATTTATTTGCGTATCCAATTTCCTATATAATTCTTATGTTGATATCATTCCAAACTACCACTATTTTATTACAGAAGCAAAACTCCTCCACGGTAAAGTTTCACAATCGAAAGCTTACATTCAAGAGATAAGCAATCACGGTTCCAAGGACGCGCTTGTACCGAGTAAGCAACGATTTCAACTTTACATCTATTGTTTGATGTACACAAATTGATAAGTGTAATTTTAATTCACTTATGCAAGATCGGTATGGAGAATCTACAAACAATTAGCTTGGTTAAAACTTATGTTAATCCGTCGGTGAATGTTAAATAAAGGGCTTGTCCATCTCGTCTGAACCGCTGCAGCTTTCTGGCTTACATCCTTTTGGCCAGCTAAATAAAAACACGCATCTGAGTATTGTTGTTCCTTTTTACAAATTGATTTCTATGTCTGCACTTAAGTTTCTTTCTAATCTCTCAACTCATAAGTGCTACTGTAAGCCCGTGTGAGCATCTACTCTGTGTCCTTATTCATTTATTTACGTATCTAATTTTTTAAATAATTCCCATGTCAAAATCATCCCAAACTACTACCATTTTGTTACGGAAGCAAAGCTCATACACGGTCAAGTTTCACAAACGAAGGCTTACATTCAAGAGATCAGCAATCACGGCTACTAGGAAGCGCTCGTACCGAGTAAGCAACGATCTCAACTTTAGATCTATTGTTTGACGTACATGCATTGATGAAGAATTTACTCAAACATGTGGAGTGTAATTTTAATTCAATTATGCAAGAATGGTTTGGCGAATCTATGAACAATTAATTTGGTTAAAACTTATGCTAAGCTGTTGGTGAATGTTAAACAGAAGGGTTTGTCCATCTCGTCTGAACCGCTGCAGCCCTCTGGCATACATGCTTTTGGTGTGCTAAATAAACAACACTAATCAGAGTATTGTTGTTCCCTTCTAGAAACTGATCTCTGCGTCTACACTCAAGTTTTTTTTTCTAATCTCTCAACTCATCGATGCTACTGTAAACCCATATGAGCAACTCTTCCATGCCCCTATTCATTTTTTTGCATATCTAATTTTCAATATAATTTTCATGCCGAGATCACCCCAAACCTCTACCATTTTACTACAGAAGCAAAACTCCTTCACGGTCAAACTTCACAACCGAAGGCTTACTTTCAAGAGATCATCAATCATTGCTCCAAGGACATGCTCATAACGAGTAAGTAACGATCTCAACTTTACATCTATTTTTTGACGTATATGCATTGATGAAGAATTTACTCAAACATGTGGAGTATAATTTTAATTCACTTATGCAAGATTGGTATGAAGAATCTATAAACAACTAACTTGTTTAAAACTTATACTAATATGTTCGTGAATGTTAAACAAAAGGGCTTCTTATTCTCGTTTGAACTACTGCAGACCTCTGGCTTACATCCTTTTGGCGTGCTATATAAATAACACGCATCTGACTATTGTTGTTCTTTTCTACAAACTGATCTCCGTGTTTGCACTCATGTTTCTTTTTAATCTCCCAACTTATAGGTGTTATTGTAAACCCGTGTAAGCATCTCTTCTGTGCATTTTTTCATTTCTTTGCGTATCCAATTTCCTATATAATTTCTATGCCAAGATTACTCCAAACCACCACCATTTTACTATAGAAGCAAAGCTCCTACCCGGTCAAACTTCACAACCGAAAGCTTACCTTCAAGAGATTAGCAATCACGACTCCAAGGACGCGCTTGTACCGAGTAAGCAACGATCTTAACTTTACATCTATTTTTAACATACATGCATTGATGAAAAATTTACTCAAACATGTGGATAACAATTTTAATTCACTTATGCAAGATTGGTATAGAAAATCTACAAACAATTAACTTGGCAAAAACTTATGCTGATCTGTAGGTGAATGTTAAATAGAAGGGCTTGTCCATCTCGTCTGAACCGCTGCAACCCTCAGGCTTACATCCTTTTAGCATGCTAAATAAACAACACGCATCTGAGTATTGTTATTCCTTTCTACAAATTGATATATGTGTCTGCACTCAAGTTTCTTTCCAATCTCTCAACTCATAAGTGCTACTGTAAGCCCGTTTAAGCATTTTGTCTGTGCCCATATACATTTTTTTGCGTATACAATTTTTTATATAATTCTTATGTCGAGATCCTCTCAAACCAACACCATTTTTCTACGGAAGCAAAGCTCCTCCACGGTCAGGCTTCACAACCAAAAAGCTACCACTCAAGAGATTAGTAATCATGGGTCTAAGGACGCGCTCATACCGAGTAAACAACGATCTCAACTTTACATTTATTGTTTGACGTACTTGCATTGATGAAGAATTTACTCAAACATGTGGAGTGTAATTTTAATTCACTTATGCAAGATTGGTTTGGAGAATCTATGAACAATTAATTTGGTTAAAACTTATGCTAAGCTGTTGGTGAATGTTAAATAGAAGGGCTTCTCCTTCTCGTCTGAACCGCTGCAGCCCTCTGGCATACATGCTTTTGACGTGCTAAATAAACAACACTTATCTCAGTATTGTTGTTCCCTTCTAGAAACTGATTTCTACGTCTACACTCAAGTTTCTTTCCAATCCCCAAACTCTTAAGTGCTTCTGTAAATCCGTGTGAGCATCTCTTCTGTGCCCCAATAAATTTCCTTGCGTATTGAATTTTCTATATAATTTTCATGTCGGGATCACACCAAATCAGCACCATTTCATAACAGGAGCAACGATTCTCCACAATCAAGCTTCACAACTGAAGGCTTACGTTCAAGAGATAAGCAATGACGACTGTAAGGACGCGCAAGTACCAAGTAAGCAACGATCTCAACATTATATCTATTGTTTGACGTATATGCATTGATGAATAATTTACTCAAACACGTGGAGTACAATTTTAATTCAATTATGCAAGATTGATATGGAGAATCTACGAACAATTAACTTGGTTAAAACTTATGCTAATCTATTAATGAATGTTAAATAGAAGGGTTTGTTCTTCTCGTCTAAACCGCTACAGCCTTCTGGCATACATGTTTTTGGCGTGTCAAATAAACAACACTCATCACAGTATTGTTGTTTCATTCTAGAAACTGATCTTTGCGTCTGCACTCAAGTTTCTTTCCAATCTCCAAACTCTTAGGAGCTTCTGTAAGCCCCGTGTGAGCATCTCCTTTGTGCCCTTATTCATTTCCTTGCGTATTCAATTTTCTATATAATTTTTATGTTGAGATCGCTCCAAATCAGCACCATTTTATAACAGGAGTAAAGATCCTCCACAGTCAAGCTTCACAACTGAAGGCTTACATTCAAGAGATCAGCAATGACGACTCCAAGGACACGCGCGTACCAAGTAAGCAACGATCTTAACATTATATCTATTGTTTAACCTACATGCATTGATGAATAATTTACTCAAACACGTGGAGTGCAATTTTAATTCAATTATGCAAAATTGGTATGGAGAATCTACGAATAATTAACTTGGTTAAAACTTATGCTAATCTGTTGGTGAATGTTAAATAGAAGAATATGTCATTCTCGTATGAACCGCTGCAGCCCCTGGCTTACATCCTTTTGGCGTGCTATATAAACAACACGCATTTGAGTATTATTGTTCCTTTCTACAAATTGATCTTTGTGCGTGCACTCAAGTTTCTTTTTCATCTCTGAACTCATAGGTGCTATTGTAAATCCATGTGAGCATTTCCTCTGTGCCCTTATTCATTTCTTTGCGTATCTAATTTTCAATATAATTTTCATGCCGAGATCACCCAAACCTCCACCATTTTACTACGGTAGCAAAGCTCCTTCACAGTCAAGCTTCACAACCGAAGGCTTACTTTCAAGAGATCATCAATCACTGTTCCAAGGATACACTCATAACGATTAAGTAACGATTTCAACTTTACATCTATTTTTTGACGTACATGCATTGATATAGAATTTACTCAAATCTGTGGAGTACAACTTTAATTCACTTATGCAAGATTGGTGTGGAGAATCTACAAACAATTAACTTGGTTAAAACTTATACTAATCTGTTGGTGAATGTTAAACAAAAGGGCCTGTAATTCTCGTCTGAACCTCTGCAGCCCACTAGCTTACATCCTTTTGGCATGCTATATAAACAACACGCATATGAGTATTGTTGTTCCTTTCTACAAGCTGATCTCTGTGTTTGCACTCAAGTTTCTTTCTAATATCTCAACTCATAGGTGTTACTATAAACCCGTGTGAGCATTTCTTCTGTGCGGCTTTTTATTTCTTTGCGTATCCAATTTCCTATATAATTCCTATGTCAAGATCACTCCAAACCACCACCATTTTACTATGGAAGCAAAGCTCCTACACGGTCAAGCTTCACAATCGAAGGCTTACCTTCAAGAGATCAGCAATCACAACTCCAAGGACGCGTTTGTACCGAGTAAGCAAAGATCTCAACTTTACATCTATTATTTGACATACATGCATTGATGAAAAATTTACTCAAACATATGGATAGCAATTTTAATTCACTTATGCAAGATTGGTATGGAGAATCTACAAACAATTAACTTGGTTAAAACTTATACTAATCTGTTGGTGAATGTTAAATAGAAGGGCTTGTCCATCTCGTCTGAACCGCTGCAATCCTTAGGCTTACATCCTTTTAGCATGCTAAATAAACAACACGCATCTGAGTATTGTTGTTCCTTTCTACAAATTGATCTCTGCATCTACGCTCAAGTTTATTCTCTCAACTCATAAGTATTACTGTAAGCCCGTGTAAGCATTTCGTCTGTGCCTCTATACATTTTTTGCGTATCCAAATTTTTATATAATTCTCATGTCGAGATTCTTCCAAACCAACACCATTTTGCTACGAAAGCAAAGCTTATCCACGGTCAAGTTTCACAAACGAAGGCTTATATTCAAGAAATCAGCAATCACGGTTACTTGGAAGCGCTTGTACCGAGTAAGCAACGATCTCAACTTTATATCTATTGTTTGACGTACACACATTGATAAGAATTACTCAAACATGTGAAGTGCAATTTTAATTCACTTATGCAAGATTGATTTGGAGATTCTATGAACAATTAACTTGGTTAAAACTTATGCTAAGTTGTTGATGAATGTTAAATCGAAGGGCTTGTTCTTCTCGTCTGAACCGCTGCAACCCTCTGGCCTACATCCTTTTGGCATACTAAATAAACAACACACATTTGAGTATTGTTGTTCCCTTCTACAAACTGTTCTCTGCGTCTGCACTCAAATTTCTTTCTAATCTCTCAATTCATAGGTGCTTCTATATGCCTCTGTAAGCATCTCCTCTGTGCCCCTATCATTTCTTTGCGTATTCAATTTCCTATAATTTTCATGCTAAGATCACTCCAAATCAACACTATTTTATAACAAGAGCAAAGATCCTCCGTGGTCAAGCTTCACAACTGAATGCTTACCTTCAAGAGATCAGTAATGACGACTCCAAGGACGCGCACGTACCAAGTAAGCAACGATCTCAACATTACATCTATTTTTTGACGTACATGCATTGATGAAGAATTTACTCAAAAATGTGGAGTGCAATTTTAATTCACTTATGCAAGATTGGTATGGAGAATTTATAAACAATTAACTTGGTCAAAACTTATGCTAATCTATTGGTGAATGTTAAACAAAAGGGCATGTTATTATCGTCTGAACCGCTGCAGCCTTCTGGCTTACATCCTTTTGGCGTGCTATATAAATAACACGCATCTGAGTATTGTTGTTCCTTGCTACAAATTGATCTCTGTGTCTACACTCAAGTTTCTTTCTAATCTCTGAACTCATAGGTGTGACTGTAAACCCATGTGAGCATCTCCTCTGTGTTGTTTTTTATTTCTTTGCGTATTCAATTTCCTATATAATTCCTATACCAAGATCACTCCAAACCACCATCATTTTACAACGGAAGCAAGGCTCCTACACGATCAAGCTTCACAACCGAAGGCTTACCTTCAAGAGATCAACAATTACGGCTCCAAGGACCCATTTGTACCGAGTAAGAAACGATCTCAACTTTACATCTATTGTTTGACATACATGCATTAATGAAAAATTTACTCAAACATGTGGAGTGTAATTTTAATTCACTTATGCAAGATTGGTATGGAGAATCTACAAACAATTAACTTGACAAAAACTTATGCTAACCTGTCGGTAAATGTTAAATAGAAGGGCTTGTCCATCTTGTCTGGACCGCCGCAGCCGTCTGGCTTATATTGTTTTGGTGTGCTACCTAAACAACAAGGATTTGAGTATTGCATTTTATTTCTACAAACTAATCTCTGCATCTGCACTCAAATTTCTTTCCAACTCCCAACTCATAAGTGCTACTGTAAACCTGTGTGAGCATATCTTCTGTGGCCTTATTTAATTCTTTGCGTATTCAATTTTTCATATAATTTTCATGCCAAAATTATCACAAACCACCACTATTTTATTACGGAAGCAAAGCTCCTCCACGATCAAGCTTCACAACCGAAGGCTTACCTTTAAAAGATCAGCAATCATGACTCCATGGTCGCGCTTATACCGAGTAAGCAACGATTTCAACTTTACATCTATTGTTTGACGTACACGCATTAATGAAGAATTTACTCAAACATGTGGAGTGCAATTTTAATTCATTATGCAAGACTGGTATAGAGAATTTATGAACAATTAACTTGGCTAAAACTTATGCTAATATGTTGGTGAATGTTAAATAGACGGGCTTGTCCTTCTCGTCTGAACCGCTACAGCTCTCTGGCTTACAAACTTTTGGCGTGCTAAATAAATAACATGTATCTGAGTATTGTTGTTCCTTTCTACAAATTGATGCTTGCGTTTGCACTGAAGTTTCTTTTCAATCTCCCAACTTATAGGTGCTACTGTAAGCTCATGTGAGTATCTCCTCTGTGCCCTTATTCAATTCTTTGCATATTCAATTTCCTATATAATTCTAATGTCGAGATCATCCCAAATCACAACCATTTTATTACGGAAGCAAAGCTCTTCCACAGTTAAGCTTTACAACCGAAGGCTTACATTCAAGAGATTAGCAATCATAGCTCTGAGGACGTGCTCGTACCGAGTAAGCAACGGTCTTAACTTTACATCTATTGTTTGACATACATGTATTGATGAAAAATTTACTTAAAGATGTGGAGTGCAATTTTAATTCACTTATACAAGATTGGTATGATGAATCTACAAATAATTAACTTGGCTAAAACTTATGCTAATATCTCGGTGAATGTTAAATTGACGGGCTTGTCCATCTCGTTTGAACCGCTGCAGCCCTCTGGCATACATCATTTTGGCGTGCTAAATAAACAACACGCATCTGAGCATTGTTGTTCCTTTCTACAAACTCATATCTGCGTTTGCACTTAAATTTCTTTTCAATCTCTCAACTCATAGGTGCTACATTTGAGAAAGTTGTAATGATGAGATGAGATGAAAAGAAACACTTTCACTATCCAAACAGTTCTTGTATCCAAACCGGGCTTTAAGGGGCTGTTTGGATTGGAATGAGAGTTGAGATGAGTTGAGATGGTTTGTGAATAGTAGAATAAGATATTTTATTAATATTATTTTTTAATATTATTATTAGTTTAAGATTTGAAAAAGTTAAATTATTTATTATATTTTGTGTAGGAATTTAAGAATATTGTTTTGGGATTTGAAAAAGTAAGATTGTTTGGTGTGAAAATTTGAGAAGATTGTTTTGGGATTTGAAAAAATAAAAATGTTTATTATATTTTAGTGTGGAAATTCGGGAAGATTTTTTTGAAATTTGAAAAAAGAAAATATTATTATATTTTGTGTGAGAATTTAGAAAAGTTGTAATGATGAAGATGAGATGAGTTGAGATGGATTGAGATGAGTTTTGAAAGCAAACAACCCAGACAAAGAAATGATGACAGTTAATGCAAAGTCCTCAATACACAAAGAGTTATTTTATTTTCATGCTGGTATGTAGTGCACACTATTTATATTATTTTAAACTGTAAGATTTGATTCATGAGATTCAAATTTTAAAATTATTATTTTAACATGTATGTTCTGCAGGTCGATTTGATAATAGATTTTTTAATACACAAATCTTGATGACATTTGACTTGACACATGTATCCAATGCCTTCCGTTACTTGCTTCGTCGTTAGCCACGTGTAAGCAAGTGTAATTAAACTATTATAACCCAGACGACATCATTTTCAAAGACAAAAACACCCTATTATAAGGATTGTTTGGGTCACAAGAAAAGCATGCTCAATGCATTTGCAAGAAGCTCCTTTCCAGTACTTCTTTTTGACCAAATCATTGCATTTTCTTTTTTTCTAAAAAAAGAAAAAAAGAAATATTTTTGTTTTCTCTCACCCTCAAATTTTCGTTGTATGGAGCTTTGGAAAACAGAAACCTTGTATGAGTTCACTATCTGGGTGGACCCAAAGTCTATCTGAAAGCCCCTTAAAACTGCAAAAATCCCTTCAACTTCATTTTTTATTTTGGGTAGAGGTCCTCTTATCAGATAGATTTTAACAAGAACTTAGAATTTAGACATATGTCTATCTCCTTTTAGGAATTCTCAATCCGAAGTTACTATTTATTCACATGTTTATCTCTTTTTTAATGTATAATCTATTTCATATGGTCATCTTCTTAACTTGGATTAGTAACTGTTGCATGAGGCAACACACTGGACTGACTGGAGGAAAAAAGAGAGTGTAAACAGTAATATCCTCTGTTCATACACTGTTCACTTGTAGGGATTAGTGCTCTTTTACTTGAGAAGAGTTTCCAATTACAATGCACCTTATGGCCAATCAATCCAACCATTCTAGTTTGTTTTCATAGATGAGATGAGATGAGACGAGATGAGATATGTTGAGATTAAAGTTAAAAGTTGATTAAAATATTGTTAGAATATATTTTTTTAATATTATTTTTATTTTGAGATTTGAAAAAGTTGAATTGTTTATTTTATTTTGTGTGAGAATTTAAAAAAATTGTAATGATTAGATGAGATGAATTACGAAAACAAACGAGGTTGATTGTTTGAAAAATACTTCATCTACATAAGAATGCTACAAAAGTGTTTTTAGTCAATTTTCCTTTGAATTGAATTTTTTAGTTATTTATTTATTTAGTAGTTCTCTTGATTGCTTAATCTTTCAAATGCTTTACTGAGAAACAAATTGATCTTATCTTATTACAAAAAAAAAAGGGCAATTGAATTTGAGTAAACTACCCTCCTTGAAAGCGACCAAACTTATAAAGCGAGCAATACTTATCCAAATCTCTTCTTCTGACATCTCAACTTATAATAGACAGGAGAAAGAAGGATGGAATATCACAAACATCACATTATAGTAGTATTTACAGGCTGATTAACAATGGAAGAAGAGTATCAAAAGATCGGTTCCAATCTGTACCAATACCAGAATCAACAAACTTTGGAAAAGAATCTGCCATGAACAACAAAAACTACCTAAAATCAAACAAAACAAAACACACTAGAAGTACAATCTACAGCTAAAGTAGGGCAATGCTTTGACATACATGCTTTCTCTTCTTACTGATTTCGCCATCAGACTAGTGTTACAATGACGACAAGCAGCACCTCCCGACTATACTAAATTTGAAAGATAATTAAGGGGCCTCATGCCTTCAAGAGCCAGCGGACAAAACAAGTTTCCCCTTCAAGCTAAGCCGTTCGATGAACTAAGAACATCAACTGATTGCATACCTTCCAAGCATTTTCTCACCTTTCTTTCAAAGAACCAAAGTGAGACCACCTTAATTCCCATGGTGGTAAGCAGCCTTTCAAGGGCGATTGTAGAAATAATGAAGATGTTGATAATTGCTTTTGCCTCATGGAGATCGAGGACAGGCAACTGAAGGAGCTTGTTAGCCTCTTCTTCTCACTATCATGCAGTTCATAATTATGGTCATGCCTTACAGCAGATACCTTGAGGGTTTTAGGAAGTATCCGGTTGCATATCGAACCTACCACGAAGGAAACAAATTTGATTAACAAAATTACATAAACATCATGGAAAATACAAACTTTTGTGCCACTCTATTAGTTGAGGCTAATACCTAAGGAAAAGAGAAGGTTTAACTACAAGGAAAATCGTCCAGCTAGACGGTAATATAAAATCCAACAGTTCAAGTCACATAGATTATGATGCTGTCTGTAGTTACAAGGGTTGAAAGGGTCATGGGAGCCGGTGATGGCAGATAAATTTTTCGCTAAGATTTCTATTACAAAACATAAGAAGTCATTTGTGACAAAATGTATCAACTTTTAATTGGATTTTTGGCACAAAATATAATGTGTCAGAAGGAAATAAAGAGGGAGTACCTATTTTTGCTAGTCGATTTACCCATTTAGGAATAGGTTTTCCTGTGAGCTTGTAACAAACGTCCGTGCAGAAATGATTGCAGTTCTTGGCAATTAGGTGATAAGTATCTCCATGGTAGCTTGATGAGTGGCGCTCCATGAATGATCTCACCTGATTAGGGTCCAAGCTTGTGGTCCCAATAAATATTGATCTCCTGAACTTGAAGCCTGGGCACTGCTGCGGTTCAACCTCAAAAACACCACTTGTGGGGTAGTCATGAGCTCCAAATGCATATTCTACACCGTGAACTGTACAGAGCAGTTGTGGCTATCAGAAAGTCGTGGACATTCATTTGATAACCCAAAAGTAATATAATGAGGTGAGAGTAGCCAAGTGCAGATTTCATATACTACTTACTTTTAAAACTTATTGGCTATGCTACCGTTCAATCAGAAACCAATTTTTTCACACAATTGGCAATTTGTTTCTCCCCACTTTTCTTAATTTAGCTTGTATTACATAATTACTTATAATGGAATGCAGGACACCAACCCTCCCATCCCAGTTAAAGAGACTTTAGCTTAGCTCTAATTTCACCTTTAAGTAGAATCACACACACGTGCAAGTCAGCAGAATAGGCATCCACAAAGCCTGGACCACAAATATTCTGCACCTCTTAGAGTCTCAACAAGGTTCATGTTAGGATCCCTTTTCTCATTCAATTTCTCTCTATTTCCAACGACTATTTCATAATGTTCCAATTTAAAAGCAAAATGTGCCACTAAAAATGTGTCACATAATTGGATGTGACTAAGGATGACAAATTTAGGATGAACTGATGAAGAGTATCATAGCTCAATTTAAAAAGCACACGTGGACTGAAACGCTACTTATTCCTCCAAGAATAATATTATTGATTTAAGTAGAAGTAGTTGATACAGATATCATCAAGTGAAAGCAAAATAAAGACAGATAAGCATAAGATTCTATGTAATCCTGGGGTAAACTACAAGTCATTTGAACGAAGAGACTAATTTGGCATTTCTAAAAAGGACAAAAACATACCTTCCACACCAGAATGAAAGATACCAAGACCTGCCCAGTAAACATAGCCATTCATGGGTGTCAAGTCATATACATTAAGATAGACTGGAGTATTGCCAGGACCATAGCTAGTTGACTTCGCCTTGGGGAACATACAAAACCTGGTGGCTGATTTTCTTTTCAAATGAAACACAGAAAACCGGGAGGCTGATTTGCATTTCAACCGAAAAGGTGTAATGGATTTCTTTGATCCAAACTTCATGTTTCTTCAATGTCCAAAACAAAAATCAGTTGATGACTGTCCTTGACCTGAGCATATGGGAAATACGCTGACATTAACCCTTTTATTTAAAGATATTGGACTAGTGAACAACAATACAAACCAATGCAAGAACACAAAGAAAAACAGCACAAACAAGGGGGTCAAAAGGACACAAGTAATGGATATACCAGCTATGGTTCTCCTCTTCAGCAGTTCAATGACTCTACTACAAGTAAATTATTTCTTCTTTATTTTTCAAGATAATATGATTTTTTTTCTCACAATAAAAAATTGCCAATGTAGTTAAAGAAAAAAAAATGTTTCAATTTCAAGACGGCGATCAAGTCTTCATAATAAGGAAGGTTTCAGTTCAGAGCCAGCTCTATATAGTGTTAAGAAATTCAGATTTTTCTCTTGTCATGTTTCTTAGATGAAGAAACTACAAATAAAATACAACCACAGGATAGAAACAGAAGTGTACCAAGAAAAGAAAAACCCAGTAATCACAGAAAGTGAAGGCTAATAAAAAATGTTGAATGCTAATTTCTGTAACAGAAGTTCACAATCAGAGCAAGACATTGCTAATTGCAACATAATAACTCATACTTAACGAGTAATAAGGGGGGAAATAGATGGAGTATTAGAGCCTAGGAAAGCCAATAGAAGAAAGCCATCCACTACAACAATAAGAGCCAAGGATAGAGGGAGTGCCAAGTTGACTCAGAAACTAACCTTTGCACCTTAAAAAATTGGTCAGGATAACAAAGCATATTAAGTGGAAGTTTTGCAATGGAAAGGAACTTTCAAGAATGTGATTAAAGAAAAAAAAAATCAAAAGTTCACTTCGGTGTTAGTTGTCCTCGGCCATCACTTCATGGACCCTTTCTTTAGAACAGCTTTCAACATTGTTTACCTCAAAATCAAGTACTCAACTAGCAAATTGGAGCAACATTATCAAGCAACAATGCTTCCATGATTCTGAACCAACCCTAGATCTTAAAACGTCCTTCTCAATATCACCTTATTGTTCATTTGCAATATCACCATTATTGTACATTTGTAATCTCTCATCGTCAAACCGGCATTGATTAAAAGGCAACAATTACTTGATGGCATTCACTGATTCACATATAGACTGCTAAATTTGGTTTTTTTCCCCTCTGATGTACATGTTTTGCTGGTATCACCTAGTTACGGATTTTCTGCTTTATTTTTTTTCCTTTTTAATATTTTGAGATGAAACCACTCAAAAAATTCTTTTTTTTTTTTCTTAAAACCATTCAAACAATACTACCAGTAGTTAATGCATCTTCAAGGAAATTTAGATTAAAACAATAAATTTGTTCAAGGAAAATTGAAACAGGCACAGAGAGAGAGAGAGAGAGAGAGAGAGAGAGAGAGAGAGAGATACAAAAAAGACTTAAGATCTCAACAACTCCCTATTCCATTTGGGGAGGTCAACTGAAAATTTTAATCCACAAACATGTAAAATTGGAACAAATTAAAACCAAACAATAACGTGCAGTTTTGATGAAACTAACTACATGTACGAAACAAGTTCTAAAAAATAGCCAAATTCATCATGATTAGCCAGAATAGGGAAAGAACTATTTCAGATCTAGTTGAGACTGCAATGCACCAGAATATACACACGCAAACACACCAGAAAACAACTTCATAATGAACATGTCCTTCAGAGTAAGAGATCAGACAGATAAGAATGATAGTATTAGCTACTTACAGCCAATAACAAGAAACAAAAGTTTTCTGATTCATTGTCGAGAAAACACGGGGCATGATGAGAGGACTTGGTATCGTACATTTTAGCAAGATCATATCTTTCCTCGAAAGTTTTCTCAGCAACCAAACAGCCCTAGAATATAATTACTGATAAACAAATACAGCTAAAGAAGTTAAAACATTTGGGTATGCAAGACCAACCCAAAAGACAAAAACTTGAGTAATTAAAAAGGCAAGGCTTACAATTCCGGGGGAGGGAACTGGATAGAAGAACGGAAGAACTCACAGATTTAGAGCAGACGGGCATTAGATCCCAGCAAAACCAGCTTCTTCACCTTCACCGTTGAATGATCTACGAAAAACCATGGTCCATGAAGTTCCTCAACAAACAGACACTCGTTCCAGAATTCTGACGCGAGACAAAACAAATCTACGGTTATCAATGCCAGCCCTTTTCCTGTCTCGTGTCTCGCAGACAAACTATGGGATAATTGCCATGTTTAGTTTAGCTCAGTTCCATTCCACATGTAAAAGCAGTATCGTACTGTAATTATTTTGTTAGAATTATTACAGAATTAAATAATCACGTGGATCTATAGACTCTACTGCTCAAACAACACTAATTATGAATTATTTTATTTCTAAAATTAGATTATTAATTTACTAAAGAGAATGCAAATTTTGTTGTCTTTGATATGAGCAGGGCCAGCTGTAGCCTGTCACATTTTGCAGTCAAACAACGGGTCCCACGCTGCCCATTCTTTTTACCGTCCTTGCAGTACCCAAAAAGAAGACAATTTGCACCATAAGTAGCCATGATCTTCAGAAGCACGTCTTCTACTTTTACTTTGTAAATTTAAATTTATGAATTTATTTTTATATACTTTTTTTACAATTAAAGTATTTTCTCCTTAGAAATAGTTTTCACCATAAAAGGGATAAAATAATCTTTCCAACCTCTTATTATTCATCATATTCTACACTTCACCTTTTGTTTTTAATTTTTTTTTATCAAATATTTTTTATATGAATAGTGAATAAAAAATTAGAAATATTTAAAAAAAAAAATTCAAAAAAATATTAAAAAAATATTAAAAAGTATGGAGTGTAGAGTGTGGGTGAATAGTAGGAAGTTGTGTAGTAAATCTCATTTTTTTAAACTATTTCAAATTTTTTATTCACTATTCATATAAAAAATATTTGATAAAAGAAAAAAAATAGAGTGTAAAATGTAGGTGAATAGTAAGAAGTTTTTTTGTTATAACAATAATTTTTTTTTTTTTGAGAGAAATAGACTTCATTTCATTAATGAATTCCGAAGTTACAAATGTGACTTATCAATACAGGATAAATCCAGACTACAAGTCAACCTACGCATCTGCTCTGAAGCACCCCATACATAAATTTCTCTATGACGGACTTTGTCTTAACTTCTATAACTCTCTCTGACCAAACTAGGTTTGTCAGAGAGAATCACACTCTGCAATACAGAGCCTAAACGACTTCTTTTCAAAAGAAAAGAAGTACTAACACCTCCCATCCCCCCTAGGAGGAGGAGTCTTACCACACCGTCTCCCCTCAAAAGAGGAACTGGACTCAACAACTATGGACTCCATAAGAGTCCAATAGCCTATTTCTATTATTTATGTAGAAAACCAAATACAAACATAAAAGCAAATAAAACAACTAAAAAAAAATACTGCAACAACCACTACATAGAACTCAGCGGAGGCGCATGAACCAAAAAACAACCACAAACCAAAGCAAACACACAACAACAGAACCCAACAACAGACGAAGGTAAACAGGATCGGGGATGGCGCGTGGCGAGCACGCGCCACACTGGGAAGAAGCCAAACGGCCGGTCAAGACAGCGCTGGTATACTGGACCCTGAGCTGCCGCACATGGCTCCCACACGGTGTGATATGCGGTGGCTCGCGTATGCCACGCGTTCTCTGGAGTCCGCGCGTGGGTTTGACACGCCGCTCCATATGGCGTCCAAAGCGAGAGGCTGCATGATCGGCGGACGAGGGCTCTCCCGGTGGTACGCGTGAAAGAGAAAATCCACCGAAGGAGCTCGGATCGGCTCCCCCCATTATTCGGCCGAAACCTGAAAAACTAAAAAAGAACCAAAAAATACAGTGATAAACCTACAGAGACTAAGGTAGAGAGGGAGGAGAGGAGGGGGATGAGGAAGCCGAAGCTTTCCCTCCCCCCTCCGCTAAGAGCGGCCGCTAGGGTTTCCTGCGAAAAGTTTTCGTGGAGGGTTTTGAGAGAGACGAGTGAATTCACGCTACCTTGGTTCAATAGGTGAAAGGTCTCTTGATCGTTATAACAATAATTCTATTTATACGGCTAAGACCACTACAGTCTACATCATCCCTTAACTTCATAAAAATCGTTACATGTTTTGAACACTCTTGATTCCTCGGAGTCTAGCTTAGGTCACGAACTCTTGTACATGGTATATGAGGTGTGGAGGGTGTGGTCTGTTATCTTCAGTCTTCTTTTAGCCAACTCTTCTATTGTTTTCTATTCATTGATATCACTCGTGTTTATTATATTAGAAATGATATTTACAGTTTTAAGATGTGCAAGTCTCATATATATATATTTTTAAAATAGATAAATTTAAGACTAATATGAAAAAATTATTTTTTTATAATAAATCACACACTCTAAAATCTAGCTAAACCTAAGCTAAACAACCATATTTTACCATTTTAGTTAAATAAATACTTTAGTCACAAATATATTATATAAAAATAAACATATAAATTAACGCGACTCGATGTTGTATGTCAAATTATAAAGTTATTTTTATATCATATGAAACTATATCAATTTATGAATTTACTTTTATATTTATAATATTTTCTAATTAGTTATTTAATTTCTCAAAATAAAACTGATAACGTGCCGATATTTCATAATACATATACACAGATAGATAAACGGAGTCCATGACTCTATCATTATCATTCACAAAATAATCTCATTCCATAATCTTTTCATTAGTAATCATCTTTTTTTTTTTTTTTTTTTTTTTTTCTGTCTTTCCAACAATCAATTTTTTTTTAAAGATTTTAATCTCTAAATCTCATGTTTTTGGAAAAATTTATCTTTCAATATTTATCATTTAAGTGACGTGAATTGTGTGCTCTACATACCGACTTGAAAATACAATAACTCTAATTTTTTTGTCGCATGACACTTCATCCAATGTCAATTAATTTTGTAAGTAGTAAAATAAATAATTTTATTATTAAGGTGCTATTTGGATAGTGAGTTGAGATGAAAATTGAATAAAATATTATTAGAATATTATTCTTCAATATTATTATTATTTTGAGATTTGAAAAAGTTGAATTGTTTATTATATTTTATATAAGAATTAAAAAATTATAATGATGAGATAAGATAAAACACTTTCATTATTTAAACGAGTCTAAGCGAAAGGGACACATGTTAAGACAGATAGAGATGGAGAATCCCAACAATTATCTAAAAACAACACAAACGATATATAGATATATATATATATATAGAGAATAAAAAATATTAGCAAATAATTGGATGTTTAGAATAAAGCTAACTGCTATAAAACAATTTGATGAACATGTTGTGGTCCGAAAGCTTAGCTTTCCTGCACTGATGGCACTAGTCAAACAACAAAAGAAAGATTGACCAAACAAAACAAAAGAAAAAGACGGAGGAAAGTTCAGTTTAGTATTGGAAAGAAGACATGATCACAGTGAATTTGGAATTTATGTTGGAATTTAAGTCCCACGTGCATTTTCTGCAGAATGCACCGTCCTCATCTACACTGAATCACCACACTACCCCCAATAAGGTTAAGCTGAATGTGATAGATTTTACTTGTTTTAAGATTTTAGCATTTTTAAAAACTTTAGTGATAGATATATTTTACCAAAAAGAACTACTTATAAACTGATATAATTTAATATGATACGTCATAATAAAATCACTTTTATCGTAAGATAGATCTAATGTATCATACGAAATCATATCAATTTGTAAATTTATTTTTATAAAATTATTTTGTAATTTTAATATTTTTTTCTTGAGTAAATAGGATAGAAAGAAGGAAAATATTATTCTCACCACCCGATTCTACAGCTCCATTCTACTGTTGTGATTTTTTATTTTATTTTTTAATTTTTTTACTTAGTGATTAATGAAGTATTTTTTTTAATAATATTATAATTTTATTATTATTTTTAAAAATGTTAAAAAACACATGTATGAAAAAAAAAAAAAATTCTATAACTAATGGTAGCTTTCCGCTGGAGCTAGGAGCAGTGGCTGCAGAGCCACCCATAGGAAGAATAGAATCTCGGCAATAGAATAGAATAAAATAGTAAGATTGTCATTAATAAAAAGAGCTATCCACCATCTCTTGCTTTTTAACACCTATCATTAGGGCATGTTTGAAATAAAGATAAATTTTTCTTCGGAATGTTTTGTGTCCTTTATGGTATGAGAGTGAGAATTATTTTTAATTATTATTAAGATTAACAAGACTCCATAATTAACTTATGTTTTGTGTCCTATTAAATGCTCAATGTGTAAGAAATTCGAGTATGAAAGCAAAACACATCTTGAAGTGTTTCATTGGTCTAATTTCCCATCCTAAAAGCTTTCCTATTGTTCCCTAGCACATATCATGAACTTGTGCTAGGCATTAGATCAAGATTTTATACAATTTTTCGTCTCCAAATGTTTTATACAATTCGAAAAAAAATAAACGTAATACATGAATCTTACAATATTAGGATTGAAACTCACACAATCTATGAATTACATTCCACTCATATATATCTTGGGTTAGTCTACGTACAGTCCCCTAATGAGGATTATTCATGCAAGTCCATACAGTTATGTTTAAAAAAATTTTAAAATTACAATAATATTATTTTTAATATGATTTTTTTTTCCTTTTTTATCTCCATTCATTAATAGGACTGTAAATGCAGTTCTCTACTCAGAACTGTAAATAGAATTTCTCATATATCTTTTTAAAAGCGCATAAAAGATTAAGAAAAACTTATAAGGGATCTTAATCATGTAACCATTGCTTATGCGAGATGAATCAATGACTTTGGAACTTAACGTTGTGCATTAAATAGTCTTTTTTTTTACGGAGTTTTCTTCCAAATTGAATTGGAGAAAACCTATTTAAGAAATTCTTAGGTGTCTCTTGAACATGTGACAAATACATTTTTTTTTTTGTTTTTAATGTAAGGACACATTTCAACTTTTTAAGATGAACTTTTAAAAAAATGTATACTTGTCACATGTGTTTAATAGACACTTATCATGTTTATAGATAAATTATGGCAGAATTAAAAGACCTATTTTAGATGAAAATCCCGTTGTTTATTTAGCCAATGGTCTAAATGGGGCATAATGGCATTGAAAAGGACAAGGATCCGAGGTTATAACGTTGGACGGATACCCAATAAAGTAGAAAGGTAGGTTGTTAGATTTTCTTTTTCATTTGATTTTCATAGCATACTCATAAATCTATATTCTTGGGTTTTTTTTTTTTAAAAAATTTTTTTTAAAAAAATATATGAGTAGTTACAATTAAAGCAAAGCATTTTGTTTTTTCTTTTTCCTTTTCTTTTGCTTTCTTGCCCAATTAGGCTTTAGAGATTGGGCAATACAAATTTGAAATAACTTTGATTAAAGGAGGAAAATGGGAGAGAGAAACATGGAGGGGCTGGTTTCCATTTATAATTAATTTAGACTAGAGTATGTAAATATTTTGATAAAATAATATTTTGATAATCATAAAAAATAATATTTTTTTTAAATTAAATAATAATCGAATCAAATTCTTCATTTAATATCTAATCAAGGTGACTATTATTAGCGAGTAAAGTAAAGGGATTGTGATGACATAAATTGAATGGAAGAAATTCAGATTGATGTAAGCAAATTCAGATTAAACCCAAGAAAACGACAACAACGAAAGACAAAGGTACGATCTTGGATAAAGACGAAGCATTTGTTAAAGGAAGATACTTGCCTTTAACAATGACAGATTGGATGGGATTCTTCTATTTGAAAGACAGCATATGAAAGAAACAAATTTCAAATACAATTAGATTTTACACTCTCAAGCTACCATAATTTTTGATGTGAGAAGTGTTACGGTTATAAATAGATTCCATAAAAGTAAATTTGACAAAAAAAAGGCACGGTATACTAACTCATACAATTAACAGAGATTAGAAAAACTTTAAATCTACTTTTACCATGTAAGTAACGTGGATGTATTTATAATGCCTCAATAGAGGCCCGAATTACATGACTTATACTTTAAAAAAACTACTCAGTGACGCAAGTAGAGTTCTATTGGAATTATTATAAAGAGCAAGAACTTCTTATTTCCAAATAATGTGAGATCTCATACACCACTAATTCTTATTTGTTAGAACGGAGAATCACAATTATCATATGGTAAAGAGAACTTTTCAATAATAGAAATATTTGGCAAAACTCCAGAGACATATTCTACAATGAAAATTTCTATTATCCACTGACAATCCCAAACAGATCCTTCCTTAATTGTGTGGACGTTTTGTTTCTGAGCAACTCATCTGTGTTCTTGTCCACTGTCGGAACATTGCCATAAAAGACTGAAGTCACAATGCGCCAAGCGAGTTGAAATGAGTCCATGCCTCCTGAAAAAAAAAAAGAGAGAAAGAAAAAGAAAACTTTCATATTGGAGTTTCAGTTCTGTATGGACATGAAAGTAAAGTTGATGAGCTAATACCTGAATGAATTATATATAGCTACTCTATATTGCATAAGGTGAAAATAAGAGTTCAGTGGGATATAAAATCTATACCTGCAAAATATCAAAAACTTTTTCTGCAATGTATTTTTTATCCGAAGCAGCACCCTTCTGCTGTAGCTTATCTGGATGTAGGCAGAGTAAAGCTTTCTGATAAGCTCTTTTCACTGAAGTTCCTTCAATTATATCAACTAGAGCTACAGGCTTCCACCCACTCTCTGGCCAAAGAACCTGTGTGTATGATCAACATTACTTTTCAGAGGCAAAAGATGTATCTAAACATATCAAAAAGCAATATCTTTAGTAATAGTCAAGGATAAAAGGCCAAAATATAGGACATTTCTTTCAGTACTTCAAAATTGGAGGGGGTTTGAAAAGAGAAAGCAAGAGGAGCGGTGGGGGTGGGGGTGTTTTTCAGCAAGGATGACAGCACCATCCATACTCACATATTGTAAAGTCGATAGCAATGATCTTATATTTCCTGCCTTTCCATTGGACCAGTGTCTTATTTTTTCATCGATAGCCTGCATTATGTGAAAATGTACAATTATTGCCATCATAGATTTTTTAAAGCAACATTAAAGTTGAGCCTGTTTTGCGTTCTCCATTACTTTGATGTCTTCATCTTTGTCAACACTTTGAGGCAGTTCATTTTGGCCTTGGGGTAATTCTTTTATCTGTCAAGAAACCCAAGTGAAATAGCTCCTCAGCATATGTTAAAAAATATATTAGTTTGTGCAAATAGATAATAAGATCCTATGCATCTGTTTACTGAGATTTGCATTGTTCAACATTAATATTTTAGGTTCATAAGATGCATATGTGGACACATAATTTTAATCAGATGACATAGTGCAATCAAGAAAACAAGAATCAAATTTTGATGGAAAAATCACATACAATGTATTTCCCTCGGAAGGACTCATCCGCGTCTTCAAATATAGCCTTTGAGCCATTAAGAATTGATGCTGACAAAAATACATGGATGTGTTATATCTTTCCATAAAGCACTCAGTCCCCATATAAATCAATACCATGCCCCAAATTAAATCAATGTAGATAGAGTAGAATAAATTGGAAACGTTTTTAATTTCCATAAAGTACTGAATTGGATCTGAACCACAAATAGCATCAAGTTTATACTGATTGGAGAACACATTACATGAAGTTCATTTGCATCGCTCACTGCCAGTTCTGCCCACATTTTTACCAGACACCTATGTGGGGAAGCATGTATGGAAGGATTTCTCAAAAAATGGATGGCTTGTGGTGGTCTGTTAAATAGGAAAGTAGTTTCTGTCTCAAACCTAAAACCAGATGACAAATCAAAGTTCTTACTTGTTTTGAGTCAGAACCATCTTTTTAGATGTTGGAGTTTCTTTAGGAAAATGCAGATGCCTTCCATAATCAAGGTGAATTAATGCAAACCAATTTGGGTCAATTTAGGACCTCTGGGGGTGGAGTTCTGTTTTACAGATATAGCACTGATAGTTACAGCAAATTGGGTCTAATGTGACTAACAGAGTAACTTGGAAGTCAACCATACCCAAGAAGATGACATTTCATCGTAAATATGCGGCTATGAAATTTCCAAATGACCACATTACCATAATTAACCATGGGGTATTCTATCATGATTCAAAGTTTCTCAACTTGGACCTGCTCCCAAGTATTAAGCTAAACCTCACTACCACTTCGACTAAAGATTACAAAAACTAACCGTTTGATGGTGAGTAATCCTTTTGTCCTGACAAAGTATCACTGAATATATAGTTGGCGGTCTTGAAGGCAGAATCTTCTTTCTCTGACTGTTTCAGATATTCATCTGCCTGAGAACATGATAAGAAATATTAGAATTTTCAGATTCGCTAAAAGCTTTCTGGAACATTTTTTTTTTTTTTNCAATATTGTCTTTGGGTTTTTGAGAAGCTCCTTGGTTGAAAATTTTAACGAAGTCTTTGACCCTTCCCTTAACTCTGTTCCTCCCAAGCTTGTCTGCTGAGCACACGGTTGAATCCTGAAAAGTAGTTCTTTTTCCGTCTTGTTTCTTTACATTTTTACTTGCATCAACAAGTACTAATGGCTCTTTTGTGCTTATAACTGTCCTTTCCTTACCGTCACCTTTTTCACCTATTCCATCATTGCCTGCAATAGAACAAAATGGGTGTGGTTTTAGAGACGATATATTTGAAGTTTTGAACCAATGCACTTCATCTGGAACACACTTACCTCGTTCATATTTGTTATCAAGGAACAGAGAATGTGAGGGTTTGACTTTCACTGCAGGCTTGTGAACTTGCTTGGCATCATCACCCAATTCTATCGCGGACAGAGATTGAGGTTTTATTTCTTCTCTTTTTTCGTGCAAGAAGGTATTACGAGGAACATCATCAACAGCATTTTGAAGGCAGCTCAGGGTTTCTGATTCTGGTGTGGGAAGACTTAATTCTGCAACAATTTGACATGGTTCTACCATATCTTGAACTCTTGTATCAAGAATAGAGTCATTTTCCTGTTGGTTGCATTCCATCTTAGAGGACTTTGTAGATGATTCCCTCGCCATTCTTCCACTTTCCAGCCATCCATTTGAGCTTGAGCAGCTCTCAAACTTGGCAGACCTATTCCCTCTAAAAAGTGTCGCAAATGGCACTCCTTTGCTAGCCCATCTGTATATAGAAAAGTGAAACTGACCACTTTCCCTTGGGACCTCCAAACTATTTGAATCGTTTCTCCTGTTGCCTTCTCTGTCTCTTTTATCAGAGTTATTCAAGTCTGACGACTCCAAGCTGACACGAGAGATCTTCGGAGATAAAGGGCTTTGGCGATAAGATGACTGAACATCATTCCCCAACTCCTCTTGGGATTGAATTGCTTGGCTTGAGAATCGCGAAAGGGTTGAAGTTGAAGAATTAGACAGGCTAATTCCATTGGATGCACCATCCTTGTATTTAGATGAACTATGAAGGGTGGAACCAAATACCGGCGAGTCCATCCCCTTGGTCAATTTGGCAGGTAAGCTAGGAAAACAAACACATTTACTTCATATCACATAATTTCAAAGAAGGAAACGCAATATAGCTGATGAATCTCAGGACAGATTTTGAAAATTTTCTCACTCTCTATTCAAACACGCACACATATATATATTAAAAAAATCTCAAAAATAATTTTCATCAAAACATCTTACCTTGATTTTCGTAACAAACAACTTTTTTCACAAAAGTACAGAAAGACCTCGAACAGTTTTTTTTTTCCACATTTTCAAGGGGTTCCACTAATTTTTCAAACCCCAAGGAAAACATTTTTCAAAATCTTTCTCAATCCAAACATGTATATAGCCTCTAACATATTAACTAAAGAACAAAGAGATTGTTGTTTCTAATCATCTCTTTTCCTCAGATTCTGCAGATAGCTGAAACTAAAGGATCATCAGACTAAAGTCAAAACCTGAATGGGTCAGCTTTGGGTGGCAGGGCTCGGGCAGGGCTCACAGAATCATCGCCTCGGAATATGTCATCAAAGAAATCATTGCTCAGGCACCGCCTTCGATTGATCTCATTCTCATCCCCAAACACAGGCTTCCCGCCAATAACAGGACATGAAAGTGCTTCATCCTCGTCCCCTCTACGTCCATGGAAATCCGCGGCTTCGTTGAAACTGAACCGATTTTCTTGAACTGACGACCGCCTCGGTGGCCCGCCGTACACATCGTGGAAATCTAAATCCAGTTCTCTCTTGGGCGAAGAGCTGGAGCTCGTGAAAGATCGCCGAAGCCTACTATACCTTAAAAGAACAGTCTCTCTCTGTGAAACGCTCTCCATTTTCGCAGACAGCAATCAACCGGACCAACAATCGATAGAAACAAGCATATTAATTCGCAGGAAAAAAAATCATTTGGCGGGAGGAAACCTCTGAGCTGCCATGTTGGGCCGTGAACAATAACAGACTAGAGATTAATTGAGGTCTTGAGCCACAAGTTTCGGAAGTTTTTCTCTCATGAAAGTGATGAGGAGAGGAAAAAATATATGTTGCGGAAGAAGACGAAGAAAGCACGGTAAGTGGAATTTGAAGCCATACAAGAGTTGGAGAGAGATCTATCTTTGTGTTTGTGGATGAGAAAGAAAATTCCAAATGAAACGACAAAAGAAGATAATATTACGTACCGATCGAACGAACTATATTTTGCATGTGGCATGCATGCAACGACCTTTCTTTTTCTTTTTCTTTTTTTAATATTTGTATAATAATTCTTTTAATGATATTATTCTCTAGGCTAAAGTTACTAGGAATTTATGTGATAACAACTATTCGATGTCTAGATATACCCAGCGGGGGAGAAATGAAATTTCCAATTTTAGATTGCGTAAACGCCTTGCATTCTTTTTGAAAAAAGTAAATAAATATGGGACTCACACGAAAAAAATAATTTTTAATAGTAAATCTCATACTTTTTCAAAAGGAGTGTGTGACGCTTGCAGAACTTATAACTGTATCTAGCATTACTCGTGAAACCGGCTTAGCTGATACTAAAGAGTAGGTCATTTTTTTTGTGAAATAATGACGAAAAATTAGAGGGTTGGTTGTATTCTCTGTTTTTGGTGGTTGGGAACGAAGGATTGATGGCTTTGGACAACACAAAAAACATGGGGGTGGAGTACTATGGTGTCCCTACCACGTTTGAGATCTTTGTCCAGATGCTTGCCTTTCCATTTGCAGGACAGGTCCACCGGCTTAATTCGTCCTTGCAAATTGAAATGAGAACATAACATAGATTGGAATTATCTGTACTGGAAATACACTTTCAAACGCTCAATGGAGTGTCTGCAGAATTAACTTGAGACAGACACACACCCTCAGGGTAATTCAAACATAGCATAAACTGAGCTCAGTGATTCTAACAAACATTGCTAATTAAACTTGAATGTTGCTCGCGGTGTCTGGGGACTAAGCATCGGCTAACTCTCCCTTCCCTTTAGACCGCTTGTCGGGGGGAAGGAAACAGAGAGAGTTTGGACACACTTCGGGGCAGTATAGAGCTCGTGCTGCCCCAGTCATGATAGAGGCAGAGAGCAGATAGTTTCTGATGATTTTATACCCTACTGAGTAGCATTACAAGAGAGACCCTAACATGAAAAAAAAAAATTTCAAAAAATCAACACTTCAATTATCTTTTTCTCGTCTTCATCAGCTCAATGAAAGACATAAACCCTGACCAAGTAAACCAATTACTTGAGGAGTACAGCCTACAGAAATCAAGATCTTTAAAAAAATTCAGACTTAAAATGGTACAGTATACGACTGACTTTCGAATAAGAGTTCTTCGTATACATGATGATATAAAACAGTGGCAACCACTATGGTCTTAAAGTGAAACAAAGCTTAAGTTATTCCAACATTCAAAAACAAGATCAAGTGCAAAGGGAACATTTCAAAGGATACATTTTTTCGCTCTCGGAAAGTGGACTCGAGTTAATATATTGTATCTAGTGTGTATCCCAAAACTGAACTGCTTCACCCATTAAATGGTGAGAATAGGACATTCTGTCACACTATCTGGACCCCTGAGAACCATCTGGGAAATGTTCTTGTGCATCTTGCTTGTTTCACTGAGAACCATCTGGGAAATGTTCTAGTGCATCCTGCTTGCCGTTAACATAGAACTCTACAACTGCTTTCATTCTTGAAAGTTTATCTGGGTGGTAATTTACATGAACAATAACTGGCTTCAGCTTTTTTAGTTTTGCATCTTTCCGCACAGTCTTAAAAAGGACCTTACTGTTCATAAACAGATACATATCCATAGTTCTCTTGGCAGCATGAAGCCCATCATACCCAGGATGTGAGGGGTAAAAGAGCTCCTCATTAAAGACTGCTTGGTCCCATAATTTGTCTCGAGAAAGCCGATCAGCCACGCGATCCAAAAGCTCGATTGATGGCTCAGTAGGCCTTATATAAAAGAAACCAGAGTTGTAAACCCATATCCTCATAGTATGAGCATATCGAGCCCAACCCATGGCAGGTTCATCAAAGACATCATTAAATCCATATGCGGTCATATTATTGTGACCATCACTCATAGACTCAACATCTGAATCCCTATAAATATAATCAAACGGGTTCTGCAAGTATACTATATCTACGTCTGAGAGAAGAACACTGTAACCGAGTTGTAAAAACTCTCTCAAAATACGAAATTTCAGTCCAGAGACAGCATGGTTACCTCCCGTCTTCGCAACAGAATCTATACCCTCATCTGGATCTCTCTTGTAAACTGGAACACCATTCAATTTGCAGAAATGTTCAATATGGTCATCTAGTGCTACAACTAGATAATTACTAATACCCACCTTCTTGATGCTGGTAAACCAGACCTCCAACATGGCTTGGACATTTGAGTTTGCAAGTGCAACAATAAGTTCTTTCCGAATAGCAACTTCCTCCAAGATCTTTGCCAATCTCGGATTCACTGTTTCATCAGGAATGACAGTTGGATTTGTTCTCAAACCCTTGACAGTACCAAAAGGGCCAGCCTTGTGCTTTTCACCCATATCCAAAAACTGCATCTGTGCATGATCTTTTCCTTGTTCAGCAAACCGTAGCCTTTCAGTCAGATCCTTGACTTGCTTATTCAACTCCGCATTTTTATCTGACAGTGATGCAATATCTGACTTAATCATGTTAATCCGCTCTGGCAATTCACATGAGGATGAAAAAACCTAACAAACAAAATTATGTCAAACAAATATGATGGAAAAACAAGAAAAGGCATCTTCAGACATCTTTCAATATGATTTTAAAATATCTTTTTTAGTTTGTATAGAACCCCGTGAAATCAATAAATTAAATTAACTAAACTTATCACGTTGTCTTCCCAGGATTATCCCAGCCTCTGGCATGCACAACACATTCATGGCTAGTTCACACCGAGGCCGAGCGTGTGCACAACGAAGGGACTATCTCAAACAAAGTTTGGGCCAGCAAAAATGGATCGTTAATTAAAACGAGAGAAATTCTTGTGATCCCACCATGGGCGTCTTGCCTGGTGGTAATTTGCAAGCCAAACTGGTTCGATCCAGACACGCAAACAGAAGTCAACCTAAAACTCACATCTTTCTTTTGATAAGCTTGATCTGTTCATTCAATTTTAATACTTTAGGTAATCCCAATTGTAGCAGCCAGGAAAATCCTGTCCTTATGCATGAGATTTTTCATACCATGAAAAATCAACATTTTAACAAACACCATGGTACGAAATAAGGCCAACTCCTCCAACTCAGAGAATTTAACTGGAAAAGGAAGAAAGAAAAACTGGACAAATAATAGCCACATGAGAACCACTTAAAAATAAAAACATGAATTCTGCTCTAACTGTGATATTAAAGCAAGATCAGAACCTGGAGACCCGATTTGCCGATTCGGCGGTTTTGGATTGGCTGATCGGAGCTTAAGAGTCCATGAGGTAAAAAGAAGGCAAAGACGCAACCGATAAGAACTCCAGTCAAAATGGCTGCGGCAATTCGAGATCTGCGAAGTGATTGGCCCTTGTCCCTCATCAACGCCCGACCTGCCATGGCCCTAGCCTTTCTCGGTGTCTACAGACCCAGTGAAAGACTTTTTATTTTCTCTATTGCATGAATCAATTCGTCACTTTGCTGGATCTTCAAATATTGGGACTTACAGAATTTTCAAACCCTAGAGGTACATCTTTCCAAGATTTTCTAATAATTATTCAACGCACACAATAACAGTCGTGGTCTTTGCGGGAAGCTTTGTTTCCTGCTGTTTTATTTTATTTTTTTATTTTTTTATGTGGAATATTTCGCTGTTATAAGTAGGTTTGAGAAGGTGGGTCAAAATTTTTAATTTTAGCTTAAAGTTTAAAATATTTATTTTTAATATTATTATTTTAAAATTTTAAAGAATTAAAATTTAAAAAAGTTGAATTGTTTATTATATTTTATATAAAAATTTAAAAATGTGTAATAATGAGATGAGATAAAAGGAAAATAAAATTTTATATTTTGTCTTAATATCCAAACCTACCTAACTCATTCATTATTCCCCTCTTAATCTAAAATTATGTAATATTGCTTCTATTTTTATCATTTTAATAATAATTGATCTAAAAAAAAATTGATAGTTATTCTATTTTTAAATTTGTAAAGAGCATATAATTTTATATGGTAAAATTTAATTTATAATATTTAAAATTTAAAATTAATCTTTTAAATCAAAATTATGCTTTGTTAGAACACATAAAAGACTTAAAACATCAAAAAATATTAAAAAAAAAAAACCCTCCTGGAGGGCGCCCCTCGCTCACCTAGGCCACCCCAGGGTTACCTAGACAGAGAAAAATAAATATAAGTACTAAAAAGAAGTAACCAATAAAGTAACAAAATTAGAAAATGAAAAAGCCACCGGGATATGTATCGAGACTTTATAGCGAATTGTATTTTTTTTTATTTAATGATGAAGTAAGTATTTTTTAATAAATTTGTAATTTTTTTTAAAATAATATTTTAATTTTTTTTAAAAAAGCAAATAAATAAGCAAAGTTCAACAAAATGCACTGTCGGTAGATGTAGCAGCGTCTAACAAAAGTATATACAAGATACAAAAATCCCTTATTGCACAAGGACGAGTGGTTGAGGGACAAGGGTGGAAGTGTAATCTCACTCCCCAACCCCTGAGTCGCCTTTTAGGCGGAGAGGGGACTCAAGAGGATTCTTTGTGATGGCTCGGCCTAGAGTATCATGGAGGTGGCTCACAAAAGGAGTCATCCCAGGAATGGCTCAAGCAAGCAGTGGTGGGGGGGTCTCCCAGAAAATAGGAGAAGGCCTCCTCCAAGTCCTCCTCCCTCTCACCTCTGTCATTCCTTTCATGGTTTTTGAATCCCACCAAGAGATGTCTAGTAAGAAGCAAAGAAACACAATGAAGTAAAGAGTGAGTTTATCAATCGAGGGTGATCAGCCGATGTGTATAGTTTCAGAGGTCAGGTTCCAAATAATTGCCACAAACTGAGTGGCGTGTGAGGCTCAAGCAATGCCTCACACTCACGTAAACTCCATCGTCATCGTGTCTTCAAGTGTCCTCTAACAACATGCAATACCAAAGTATACAACTATGCTATTATTTTCTTCAATGATGGATATTGAGAAATAGGAAATGGATCTCTCTCTCTCAGCTATACCAAAATATCAAAGTTGCTACTCAGCATCTCCACACATCACATTAGACCTGCAACCCGATAAGAACTAATCGGTTTTGGACCTATGCCGACCCTCGGCCCGGCCCGTAGCATTCAGGTTGGGTAGAATTTTTTTATATATTATTATTATTATTATTATTATTATTCTTATTATTCTGCCTGCTACATTCCGCAGTGGAGGAGATAATTGATATTGGTCTTCTTTTCAACATAATAAAGGTTAAAAATGTACAAAAACTAATAAAAAAAAAGTACAAAAGTTAACTAAAAACTATCGTAATGATGTTATATATCTCAAATGGCATGTTCCCCTTTTGTTGCATTCAGAGAAGGCACTCCTGAGTACGAGGAACTCAAGTCAGACCCCAACAAGGCTTTCTTGAAAACAATTACTGCCCAGCTCCCGACCCTTATTGGTGTTGCCCTCATAGAACTTCTCTCGAGGCATTCTACTGATGAGGTCTATCTTGGGCAAAAAGATACTCCTGAATGGACATTGGACGCCCAACCATTGGAAACCTTTGATAGATTTGGAAAGAAGCGGGCTGATATTGAGGATAGAATTATAAGCATGAACAATGACAAAAAATTGAAAAACCGGATTGGAAAATGAAAATCATACCATCATGTAGACTATAAGCCTTGAGTTACTCCTCATCAACACAAGTAAAGTTTGATTTTGGATCAAACTCTAAAAAAACACATAATGATTATTAAATGATATAGAAATAAACATTATGAAAAGTTTAATAAATATGTAAATAAGAAATAAGTTCATTACCCAATTCCGCCTCAAAGCTTCAATATTATCCAATGAGGCACGAAGATCAATGGGTATTGGATCCCTTAACCAATTTTGTGTACAAACGAGTGCTTCGACTGTTCTTGGAGATAGTGAACTACGAAATGGGTCAAGCACACGACCCCCTACACTGAAAGCTGACTCAGAAGAAACAGTAGAAAAGGGAATGGCCATCACATCCCGTACAACTCTTGCCAAAATAGGATACTTTACTTCATTGATCTTCCACCAATCTAACATATTAAATTTGGAGCTCGTGCCTCACAACCATGTTCCAAGTACTGATCAATCTCTGATTTGTTCATCAAATTAGATTCAATAATTTCTTACTCATACTCAGCCTAAAAACTCTGTTGAGAATCAGAATCAATCATACTATGATCAACTGAGAAAGGAGGCTCAGAATAGGAAACTCCACTTAAACTCCCATACACAACACTATACTCTCCATAAATGTCAATCATCAATTGTTTCACTTTTGAAATCATTTCTTCGACTAAATTACAACCATATATTTTTTTGAACAAAAAATATAAAAGACTAAATTTACATCTTGGATCAAGAACAACAACAATAAATATCATCAAGTTAGTCTTTTCGATTGATCCCCAATATTTGTCATACTTAATCTTCATATTTGCTGCCATACATTTCAATACTACATCATTACTTTGACTCATTTTTGACAAATGTGATTGGATGCCACAAAACTCCTGAAAATATGCATTTGATGTGACAGACAAAGAGCCAGAAAGTCTCACAGTAGTATCATAAAAAATCTTCAAAAACTTTATCAATACTCTAACTCTCTCCCAATCACTAGAGTTTGGAGGGCTCAAGTTCACACTACGAAAATAACGAAAAAAAGAATCATCATCCTTCTCCAATCGCAAAAATGATTTTTTAGATGTTTCTGCAACTTCTAGCATTAAATAAGTCGAATCCCATCTTGTAGAAACATCAAGGCATATCAATTTTGTACAACCAATTTTCTCATTCTCTATATACTTTTTGAATTTATCCATTCTTGCGGGAGATGATCTAACATACCTAACCGCATTACGCACCCTTGTGATTGAATCATCACAATCTTTTAGCCCATCATTCACAATGAGGTTTATAATATGGGCACAACTCCTGATGTGAATATACTTCCCTTCCAACAAATGACCTCCTACAGACTTCTTCAAATACTCGATGGCAACATCATTTGAGGAAGCATTGTCACTGTAACAGTAAAGATCTTATCAATACCCCAATCTTGTAGACATGAATTTACATACTTTTCAATAGTTTCTCCTTTGTGATTAGGGATCATACAAAAGTTTAGAATTCTTTTGTGTAGTTTCCATTCATAGTTGATAAAGTGTGCACTAAGACACATATAATTTAAGTTTTGAATCGATGTCCATGTGTCAATGGTTAAACTAACTTGCCCCACCATCTTAAATATTTTCCTCAACTTCTCATTCTCCATTTTAAACAGTTTAATACAGTCTCTCCCTGCAGTAATTTGAGATGGCACTTGGAACCTTGGTTCAAGTGATCTACATACCTTCCTTAATCCCTGGGTTTCTACCATCCTAAATGGAAGCTCATCACAGATTATCATTTCAGCAATTGCCATTCGTATATTTTCTAAATCAAACTTATGTGCATTTGTCAAGTTATTGGCATCACTATCTCCAATTCCCTCAAGTGCCCGCTCACAACTCATAGTCTGTTGATCCATAAGTCTTATTCTATGAGGATGTTGCTTACAAGTACCAAGATGCTACAGCATACTTGATGTACCATGCCTTTTGGGATGACAAGAGTAAATCTTGTGACAATAATTATATTTAACTTTTGGATCATTTAAAGGGCATCTCTCTATTTGAGTGAAATGATCCCACACTGCTGAGGGGTCCTTATTTGCCTCTCTTTTACGAGGAGGGAGACTTGTGTCACTAGACAAGTTAATATTTGAAGCCATTTGTGATCGATTTTCCAAATGAGTAGCAGTCTCATTATCTCTTAAATGTATATGAGTGTCACTTTCGAAGCAATCCATATATGAATTGACATATAATATAACATATAAAATCAAGATATTAGTGATGCTAAAAGAATTTTTATAATTAAGATATTCTTCTCATGAGTCCATCAAAAGAAATTAACATTTTCCTATAATATATATAAACTAGTGATCTAATAAATAAATGATTACAGGATGTATGCCTAAAAAATAAATGATTGATGGGAGGAAAAAAAACATATATACTTTATCAAACCATCACTAGTTTTCTGCAATATGACTACTAAATTATTAAAGTTGTCACTTGAAATATAAATAAGAGAATATTTTTCGAGTCCATTTGGCCTGGATTTTTGTAGATAGGTGCCTCTCTTATTAGAAAACACAGAGACTTGTGGAAGTTCAAAGGGACATGTCCTGACTGACACAGAATTCAAGTTTTCATGCAATGCCAAAATCAAATTAAGTAGCATATAAATCAGCCCAACTTATACATATTAAAGTTGGAGGAGATGGTCTCTTACCTCAAGTTGTATGACTCCCAACGTAGATACCAGAGATCAAAAGAATCCTTTTCAAACTACCCTGCAATTCAAAGTAGTAACTCTGTAATCAGCTATTCCACAAAACAAAGGGTGTTTTGTTATGAAGATGTAATATTTTTTGAAGATGTAATATCATATTACAAGTTAGTGAAGCAAACCCTGCCCATACTTTGAAGAGGGTAGCTTGAGCATGCAAAGAGGAAATGAGGCATTTTCCAATTCTTACTTCAATATAGCAAGGCAGGATAGTGATATATGTTCATTCAAGCCAAAATGATAGGAAATGATTTTGCATTGGCAGGTTTGAAATTACCAGTTAGGAGTGAAACTATAGTCATTATGGTTGAGTCATCTTTGTAAACAATTCCAGTCAGGCTGTTACGTCTTGTAAGAATAGTCTATAACACAAAACCACAAACTATTACCAGTTAAATCCAATATCATCTTTCGTCACAATTAATATGCCAAGGAACGACAAATAATATACGAGGAAGCAGTTTTTTCCTATGTGGGGGGGAATGGGTTTTTCTTATTTTTCTAACTCTGGTCTGCAATTCTTTTACTACACCTACCCTTTTTTAGACAATTAACAAATTAATCAATGCAAAATAAACCCAATAAGAATGTGAAATTTTGTAATATATATACAGCTAAATCATTGGAGAGAAAGAGAGAGGAATGATCTAATCGACCTTGATGTGGTTCTCGTAGTAACCCTTCGCTATAGAGTTGGTGAAGAAATCATCGTCAGATGTAATAGACTGGCCCTGACTTCTTGCCCAGTCCACGTACTGTTTCTTGTAAGGTTCTTTCCAGTACTTACTGCAATTCAATTACACTTCTACTGCAAACTCAAGTAACTATTGCAGATCTCAGTAAGCACACAAAACGATTTACACAAGTCAGAAAAGGAATGAGCAAGATTCCATTATGAAACTTGCAGAGAATTCTTCAAGGGATTCTCAACCTCCAAAAGCCAATTCGTCAAATGATCAATGTTCAACCAGATAAGCAATACAGCACTGCTTATATACTCGCAGGCTGTGATGAAAGAAACAAAACGCAACAACAATTAATAAAACGTGACTGCAAAAACTACCCACACATAAAACGCTTCGTTTCATTAAACCTAACTTCACAAAATGCCACTGCTTGCACAACAAACGACACCCCATATTTCGACTCCAAAACTCGTCATTTCATTAAAAGCCCCATTATGTTATTTCTGTTATTCTTCTTCCTCGTGAATTTCTTCTTCAACACGAACCTCTTGCAGGCTCCATAGTAAGCACCTTGCATTCCACTTCTTCAAGGCCAGCCACAAGGCACCCGTGACAATCCTCCCTTTTTCAAGGCCTTGGCCACAAGGCACCCGTGACAATGAATTAAAGGATTGTACCCAGTAAATGTGGATACCTAGATCTGAGATGCCATAAGGATTCCCAAGAACTATCTTCCAAAGAAGGACCCAACCATTTCACCAAAACTTCAGTGGTGGCATGATTGCCCAGTTTCTTCATTCTTATATTTAAGATCATCTCAGGTTCAGGCTGGACACTGCCCTCACTGTCCACTGGAGGTAAAGTTGACAAAGGAGAAATCTGGTCACTCAACTTTTCTTTAAACAAGAAACATGAAAAATAGGATGTATTCTGGAGGAAGAAGGTAAATTCAACTTATATACTACTGTCCCGATCTTCTGAATGACCTGGAAAGGGCCATAGTACCTCGGAGCCAATTTCATATTGTGCTCATAGCCACATATTTCTGTTTGTAAGGCTGCAACGACAGAAAAACCCAATCCCCCACTTGAAAAACTTTCTCAGACCTCTTCCTGTCATCATAGAGTTTCATCCTTTCTTGAGCCTTGCTCAAGTTCTCCTTCAAAAGGGACAGAATCTCTTCTTTAGTTCTCAACTGGTGATCCACTTCAGCATTTGCAATGGTGCATGGGATCTAAGAAATCAACCGAGGGGGCGGAATACCATGCAAGGCCTGAAAAGGTGAAAAACCAGTTGAGGAGTGTATAGTAGTGTTATAACTCCAGCTTTTTAGCCTAGATCCTATGTAAGATCTCAAATAACCTTCCACACATTTATTCAAGGCTTCAACTTGGCCATCGGATTGTGGATGATAGGCTGAGCTCAAAGCCAAATTGGTACCTTGTAGTTTAAACAGTTCTGTCCAAAAAAAACTAGTAAAGATAGTATCCCTATCAGACGCAATAGTCTTTGGTAGGCCATGGAGCTTGAAAACACCAGCAAAAAAAACCTCAGCTACTTTACTAGCTGTATAAGGGTGAGCCAATGGAAAAAAATGCCCAAACTTTGTCAATCTGTCCACCACAGTCAAAATGACAGTCAGACCATTCGAAAAGGGAGACACTCAATAAAATCCATGCAATGTCGAGCCAAGGACTTTGGGGAATAGGCAAAGGTTGAAGTAACTCTGCAGGAAGAATAGTTTCATGTTTATTCACTTGACAGATTTGACACTCGCGAATCAGTTTTTTAATATCCTTCCTAATGCCTGGCCAGAAAAAATCCATCTTAACCTTTTGTAACGTTTTATGGTACCCCACATGACCTGCCTCAGGGCTGTAATGGATATGTTGCAGTACTTTAGCATGGAATGGAGATGAAGGAACTATCACCAACTTTCCTTTTTGAAAAAGAAGACCCTGCTGCAAAGAGAATTCCTTAGGAACTTGTTGCCCTTGCTGCAAGGCAACAACCAGATTAGCAATGTCACTAGAAAAGGCATAACTTTGCTTAAGTTCTTCTAACCATATGGGAGTGGGAAATGAAATAAGAGCCAACGTAGCCAATTCTTCCTCGAACTTCCTGGAAAGTGCATCAACAACTTTATTGTCTCGGCCCTTTTTGTATTCCATACGAAAATCATAACCCATGAGCTTGGAAATCCACTTATGTTGAGCATCAGTGGCCACTCTTTGCTCCAGAAAATGTTTCAAGGCCTGTTGGTCAGTTTTAATCTTGAAGGACTGTCCCAAGAGATATGGTCTCCATTTCCCCACTGCACTCACCAAGGCCAAGAACTCATTTTCATAGGTAGACAAAAATAATGCTCTTCCTTTTAAAGTTTTACTAAAGAAAGCTATTGGCTGGCTATCTTGCATCAATACAGCTCCCAAGCCCACCCCGAAGCATCACACTCAATAGTGAACTCTTTAGAAAATCAGGAAGTCTTAATACTAGTGGTTTTGTACCAGCAGCCTTTAACTCCTTAAAAGCTTCTTCAGCTTCAACAGACCACATAAAGGAGTTCTTTTTCCAGCAACATTGTTAATGGGGCAACTATAGAACAATAGTTCTTGATAAATTTTCGAGAATAACCTGTAAGGCCTAAGAATCCTTTCAATGCTTTCACTGTTTTGGGAATAGGCCAGTCCAACATGGAAGCAATTTTTGTAGGATCTGCCCTCACTCCCCGTTCAGAAATAATGTGTCTCAAATAGTCTATCTCAGTAACTCCAAATCTACATTTAGATTTCTTTGCATATAAACTGTGTTGCTGTAAAACAGATAACACTTCATTCAAATGTTGAAGATGCTGACCAAAATCTTGGCTTTATATCAAGATATCATCAAAGAAGACCAAAACAAATCTTTGAAGAAAATGCTTGAAAACATGATTCATCAATCCTTGAAAAGTAGCAGGTGCATTGGTAAGCCCAAAAGGCATTACCAAGAACTCATAGTGACCATCATGAGTTCTAAATGCTGTTTTGGGAATGTCCCCTTCACTTACCTGATGGGAACCAAGGCGGGCCTTGTCATAAAGATTCTTTGCAAGTTTCATATGAATCAATTACAAGATCAAGAGATAAGAAGATAAAAGAAGCAATGCAAGGATTGATGCAATCCACATGGGGCGAGTCAAGCAAGAGTCCAATAGTCAAAATGGGCTTGAAGGATGAAGATCCAATTTTGATTCATTTGATACAAGCTATGGAAGAGGGCAATAATATGACTTAAAGGCCTTGGGTACTTGAAGGATTTCAAATTGTTTAAATCATTTAAATGAATTATTTTATTAGTTTAGAATAATTGGGCTTTATGATGTTTAGCTCACATATGTCTTATTTTTATGAATTAGGATTTTTGGGAAGACCTTGTATTTTGGCCAAGGGTTTATTTGGAAAGTTGCAAGTTTAGGAACTAGGGTTTTGAAGAGAGGTACTATAGCGCGGCACTGTTCACGTCCGAATCACTATAGCACCGCACTGTTCACTATAGTCGAAATACTGTAGCAGTGCACTATTCATCCAGGGATATTTTTTTGGAACAAAGGGGTTTATTTTGGGCTAGGGTTTCAATTAGGTTTGGTTTAAATACTCTTTGTAGCTTCATTTTAAGCAGTTTATGCCATTTGATGAATTTATTCATTATGAGTTGAGTTTTACACCTCTTGTTCTTAATTGAACTTTTGAACTTATCAAAGGTAAATCACAACTTTTGTGGCGTTCCTCCTTGTAATCTGGATTCTTGAGACGGGTTCTTCAACGGGTCTAGATTTTAATATAATCTAGGTTCTTGAAACAAGTTCTCTTCGGATCTAGATTCTCCATCCATTGACTTGATTTTGGCTTTCTTGGATGTGTTTTCAAATTGATTGTGGATTCAAGGGATTCCCTTCCTGCGGGTTCATATCATTTGGTATCAGAGCCAGGTTTCCAATCAAGTCTGATTCTATCTTTTAATTCTTGCATCTTTAAATTTAATTCTAGGGCTTCATTGTTTTAAGGTTACCAAAAAAAAAAAAAAGAATATAAACAAAAAGTACGCTACCAAAATTCTTAGGGTTTTGGATTTGGCTGAAATTTGCATCTCCTAGGGTTTCAAAATTCTAGGGTTTCTTGTATCTCTAAGTTTGTCAATTGCTTGGAGTGTCGTTCTATTGATTATTCTCTTCTATTTCATTGTCAATTCTTGTGTGTTTGAATTCAATTGCTTAATTTTCAATTGAATATTGCTGTTTGTGATTGAATTAAAGAAAAGAAAAGAAAAGAAAAGAAAATAAAGGAAAAGAAAAAAAAAATCGAAAAGAAAAAGAAAAAGAAAAAGGTTAGCATTCTCATATGTTGCTACATAGTTACAAAAAAAAGAAAAAAAGATATTTGTTGACTGAGCTTTATCATCAAAGGGGCTGAAAACATCTTTTTAGTGGGTATCTCGTTTTATCATTACTCTTTCCCTCATATAAATTCCTTGAGTCTCGTGTCATTTTATTCATTTCTTATTTTTTGTTCTTGTTTCTTGCATCTATATTACTGGTTGGAATAATACAAGGTTGTATTGTCTTGATTTAGTTCAACTAGTTCTAAAAGAACTTGAGCGAGAAAACTATTGAGGTAAAAGGCAAGAGAGTGTGAGACTATTATCGGGAAAAAGCCAATTAAAAGTGAAACACGAGTGAAGTGTCATTATTCGAGAGTAAACACGGAAGGGAGTGAGATTTTCCATTAATATTCTTTTTGTGTAGCACATTATGATGTCTCATAGAAGTGACTAATCACCAAAGGGGATGGCAGATAACTCATCCTTTGTGTTGCAAGCCATGCAACAACAATTTGAGCGGTTTAACTTGGTGTTGGGTGAAGTGAGGGATAAGATGGATCAACGAGAAGTCCTGATCAGAAATTTGCAAAGTGGGAGAGATAGGAGGCGATGTGAGCCTAGTATTGAGATTGAGTATAAGAATGAAAAGTATAGGAAGTCTCTTGTTGCTAGGCGTGCTCTTAATACACAAATTAGGATGGATGATACAGAGTAGCGGAGAGATAACATTTTTCATACTAGATGCCACATCAATAACAAGGTATGTAATATGATCATTGATGTGAAGAGTTGTATTAATTTGGCTAGCACTACTTTAGTTGAGAAATTGAGTTTATCTACCTTGAAACACCCTAGACGATACAAGTTGCAGTGGTTGAGTGATTGTGGGGAGGTTAGGGTAAATAAGCAAGTGCTAGTTTCTTTTTCCATTGAGAAATACCAGGATATGGTGCTTTGTGATGTAGTGCCTATGCATCCTAGCCATATTTTGTTGGGTAGGCCGTGGCAATATGATAAGAATGTGATCCATGATGAGTTAAGGAACATGTACAGTTTTGAAAAGGATGAAAAAATAATCAAACTTACTCATTTAGCTCCAACACAGGTCCATGGGGACAAACTAAAATTGAAAAGTGAGGTTGCACAAAAAATGAGTGAAAGTGAGTGATCTAAAAAGTAAGAGTGAAAGTGAAATTGAGCTAAATAGCAAAAGTGAATGTGAGATTGAGAAAAAAAGAAATAGTAAAACCTCAAGAAAAAGAGAGAATGAGTTGAAAAACAATTGTGAGGCCAAGAGTTCAAAAAAAGAGGAGAGTGAAGGAAAAAAAGAGAGTGAAAAGGAAAAAGAGAGTGAGAGGAAAAAAGAGAATGAGATCGAAACATTAAAAGAAAGAGAGAGTGAAAAAAAATATAGAGAGGTGGCTGAGAGTCATGAAAAAAGAGTTGAGCCACGGAAGGAAAAAGAAAGAGAGATTGTAGAGAGAAACAGAAAAATAAAAGTGAGATCTTATACTAAGGCAAGCTTTTATATTAACAAATTTAACGACTATTTGTCTAGTGTTGTTTCTTTATTGTAGGGATATGAGGTCATGATTCCTAGCGGTGCATTTAGTGGATTGCCACCTATTAGGGAGATAGAACATTACATTGATTTTGTGTCAGGTGCTATAATCTCTACTCGTCCTCTCTTTGAAGAACATAAGTCCTTAAAGCACTTGAAGGGACAAGGTAAGTTGAATAGAATGCATGCCAAGTGGGTGCAATTCATTGAGACATTTCCTTATGTAATCAAATACACAGAAGGTAAGGAAAATCTTGTGGTTGATGCCTTAGCAAGAAGGTATGTCCTTGTCTTCATTTTAGATGCAAAGTTGTTGAAATTTGAATATGATATGGAATTGCATGCTAATGGTGATGAGTTTGCTAGTGTGCATGGAACATGTAAGAAAGCACCATATGGTAAGTTCTATAAACTTGATTGGTATTTGTTTCGAGATGATAAACTTTGTGAGCCTACTAGTCTTATGTATGAGATGTTAGTGCATGGATGTGGTTTGTTGGGTCATTTTGGTATGAAAAAGATTTTAAATGTGTGGCGTGACCATGGGTGGAAGTATTGATTGCCATTCATTGAGTTTGCATATCATTGGAGTGGTCATTTTGGTGCAAAGAAGACTTTAGACATGTCGCATAAACGTTTGTGGGAGTATTATTTGCCATTCATTGCCATATTGCATAAACGTTTGTGGGAGAATCCTTTGCCATTCATTAATGTGTTACGTGAACATTTGTGGGAGTATCATTTGCCATTTATTGACATGTTGCATGAACGTTTTTTTGAAGTATCATATGCCATTCATTAACATCTTGCATGAACGTTTGCGCAAGTATTGCTTGCCATTCATTGAGTTTGCATATAGTTGGAGTGGTCATTTTGGTGAAAGAAAAGATTTAGATGTGTTTCATGAACATTTGTGGAAGTTTCATTTGCCATTCATTGACATGTTGCATGAGCATTTGTTGGAGTATCTGTTGCCATTCATTAACATGTTGCATGAACGTTTGTGGGAGTATTGCTTGCCATTCTTTGAGTTTGCATATAATTGGAGTGGTCATTTTGGTGTAAGAAAAACTTTGGATGTGTTTCATGAACATTTGTGGGAGTATCATTTGCTATTTATTGAATTGTTACATGGACGTTTGAAGGAGTATCATTTACCCTTATTTGAGTGTGCATATTATAAAACCTTGCACACAGTTATTTTTTATTCTCCCTTTGAATTTGTTTATGGTTTTAATCCACTTTCTCCTTTAAGTTTGATATTGTTGCTTGTTGATGACTGGAGTAGCTTTGATAGACCTTTTCAAATCTTAAGAAAATTAATGATAATCCATATAAAGTGGATCTTCCAGGTAAGTATCATGTTTCTATAATTTTCAATGTTACTAACCTCTTTCCCTTTAATCTAAGTGGAGATTCGAGGTCGAATCCTTTTGAGGAGAAGGGGAATAATGGGAACCAAGGCGGGCCTTGTTATAAAGATTCTTTGCAAGTTTCAGATGAACCAATTACAAGATCAAAAGCTAAGAAGATAAAAGAAGCAATGCAAGGATTGATGCAATCTACATGGGACGAGTCAAGCAATAGCCCAATAGTCAAAATAGGCTTGAAGGATGAAGATCCAATTTTGATTCATTTGATACAAGCTATAGAAGAGGGCAATAATATGACTTAAAGGCCTTGGGCACTTGAAGGATTTCAAATTGTTTAAATCATTTAAATGAATTATTTTATTAATTTAGAATAATTGGGCTTTATGATGTTTGGCTCACATATGTCTTATTTTTATGAATTAGGATTTTTGGGAAGGCCTTATATTTTGGCCAATGACTTATTTGGAAAGTTGCAATTTTAGGAACTAGGGTTTTGAAGAGAGGTACTGTAGCGCAGCACTGTTCACTGTACCCGAAACACTGTAGCAGCGCAGTATTCATCTAGGGATATTTTTAGAACAAAGGGGTTCATTTTGGGCTAGGGTTTCAATTAGGTTTGGTTTAAATACTCTTTGTAGCATCATTTTAAGTAGTTTATGTCATTTGATGAATTTATTCATTGTGAGTTGAGCTTTACTCCTCTTATTCTTAATTGAACTTATCAAAGGTAAATCACAACCTTTGTGGCGTTCCTCCTTGTAATCTGGGTTCTTGAGACGGGTTCTTCAACGGGTCTAGATTTTAATATAATCTAGGTTCTTGAAACAAATTCTCTTCGGGTCTAAATTCTCCATCCATTGACTTGATTTTGGCTTTCTTGGGTGTGTTTTCAAATTGCTTGTGGGTTCAAGGGATACCTGCAGAATGATGGGAACCAAGGCGGACCTTGTCATAAAGATTCTTTGCAAGTTTCAGATGAACCAATTACAAGATCAAGAGTTAAGAAGATAAAAGAAGCAATGCAAGGATTGATGCAATCCACATGGGACGAGTCAAGCAAGAGCCCAATAGTCAAAATGGGCTTGAAGGTTGAAGATCTAATTTTGATTCATTTGATACAAGCTCTGGAAGAAGGCAATAATATGACTTAAAGGCCTTGGGCACTTGAAGGATTTCAAATTGTTTAAATCATTTAAATGAATTATTTTATTAGTTTAGAATAATTGGGCTTTATGATGTTTGGCTCACATATGTCTTATTTTTATGAATTAGGATTTTTGGGAAGGCCTTATATTTTGGCCAAGGGCTTATTTGGAAAGTTGCAATTTTAGGAACTAGGGTTTTGAAGAGAGGTACTGTAGCGCGGCACTGTTCACGTCTGAATCATATAGCGCCGCACTGTTCACTATAGCCGAAATACTGTAGCAGCGCACTATTCATCCAGAGATATTTTTTGGAACAAAGGGGTTTATTTTGGGCTAGGGTTTCAATTAGGTTTGATTTAAATACTCTTTGTAGCCTCATTTTAAGCAGTTTATGCTATTTGATGAATTTATTCATTGTGAGTTGAGTTTTACTCCTCTTGTTCTTAATTGAACTTTTGAACTTATCAAAGGTAAATCACAACTTTTGTGGCATTCCTCCTTGTAATCTGGGTTCATGAAACATGTTCTCTTTGGGTCTAGATTCTCCATCTATTGACTTAATTTTGGCTTTCTTGGGTGTGTTTTCAAATTGATTGTGGGTTCAAGAGATTCCCTTCCTGCGGGTTCATATCATTACCCGTATTTGATGATAACCTGATCTAAGATCAAGCTTAGAAAAGAATTTAGCTCCATAAAGTTCATCCAGCAACTTATCAATGACAGGAATTGGAAACTTGTCTTTTATAGTTCTTGATTAAGAGCTTGATAATCCATACACATCCTCCAAGTGCCATTAGCTTTTTTAACAAGCAACACAGGTGAGGAAAATGGACTATGGCTTGGCCTTATAACACCATTTGTTAACAAGTCATGCACAATTTTTTCAATTTTAGATTTTTGATAATGAGGATACCTATAAGGCCTCACTGAAACTGGTGCACTGCCATCCTTCAACTCAATTCGATGGTCAAAAGCTCTAGGGAAGGCAACCCTACAGGTTCATCAAATACTGAACTGAACTGCTGTAGAACTTCTTCCAACTCAGACTGAACTTCCATCTGCTCAACCCAAGAATCAAGTGCTACCAATTGTAATAACCATTCTTGTTGGCTAATAGAGGAAGATTTAAGCACATTAATACCAACTTCCCATTCTGTAGCATGAGACATAAGATCTTGTAAGAGCAGCTTCTGCCCACAGACCTCAAACTGCATCGACATATCAGTAAAGTTCCACTGGATGTTCTCCAATGTTTTGAGCCATTGCACACCCAAGACAACATCACAACCTCCCAAGGTAAGAACATGGAAAGGAACTCGAAACTTTGTTCCTTGGATATTAATCAACTCTTCACATCTGCCCTAACTAAGTATCATAGTACCATCTGCCACTTTTACCTGAAGAGCCTCATCCTTAACTACTTTCAAATTGGCAGCTTCTACTACCATTGGATCCAGGAAGTTATGAGTGCTTCCTGAATCCACAAGAATCTCAACTGAAGAGGAGCCAATTTTTTCCAACAATTTCATAGCATTAGTTAACACATCCAGATATGGCATTAAGTGAAACTTCTAACTCCTCAGACCCCTGCACACGTTGTTCTTCCAACTCTGGTGGCTCTTGCGTCTCAGTACTACCAATTAACTCCTGTTCAGTACTACTTGCCCCTTGTAAGTAATAAACCTTTGGATTTTTGCAAACATGGTTGGGATTCCACTTTTCATCACAGTGGTAACACAATCCCTTTCTTCTTTTTTCATCTATATGAGAAGAATTTACCTTCTTCAAAGGAAACAAACTCTTTGGGCCCTTATTAGCCAAGTCAGCCAATGCCTCTTTATCTACTACCCATTTATCAGCATAATGATTACCTTGCCTCCAAGGTCTTTTTAAAGACAGTACATGTTCTTCCTGCAACTTAGCCAAGCTGAAAGCAGCTCCTAGATTTAGTGGATTTAACATCTTCACTGGTATGCAAATTTCATCTTTTAAGCCACTAATAAAACAACTCATTCTATGCGTTTCGGACAAGCCTGTTAACCTATTAGACAAGGCCTCAAATTGAGATGTATACAAACTGACTGACGAAGTTTGTTTCAACCTAGTTAAAGCCTCCATTGGATCATCAAATGCTGATGGTCCAAACCTCCCTTGCAAAGCCACCACCAATGACTCCCAAGAATTAAATTGTCCAGCATCCAAAGCATTTTGATACCAAACTAATAGCTCCCATTCCATATGGTGCGATGCCACCATTAACTTCTTATGGAAAGGTATTTGAAAACAATCAAAATATTGGTTAGCCTTAAAAGTCCAACCAGCAGGATCAGTTCCACTGAAATGTGGAAAATCTAACCTAATACTCCTTTGAAAACTGTTTTTCTCCTCATGATTTCTAAGTTCATGAGATGTTTCTCCCTCTCTACGAGCATTGTTATTCATAGAATCAACTAAAGATGACAACATTTTTGAAACATGATCTAACCTCTCTATTATACCAGCAATTGCCTGCTGATGATGCTCTAACTCCTGCTGCATCATTTCTTGTTGTTTTTGAGAACCTTCAATCTAACCTTTCAATGCTGCACGCGTCATGATAATCACCGTTGTAAGGATCGACTACTACTGATACCACTTGTAAGGTTCTTTCCAGTACCTACTGCAATTCAAGTACACTTCTACTGCAAATTCAAGTAACTACTGCAGATCTCAGTAAGTACACAGAACGATTTACACAAGTCAGAAAAGGAATGAGCAAGATTCCATTATGAAACTTGCAAAGAATTCTTCGAGGGATTCTCAACCTCCAAAAGCCAATTCGTCAAATGATCAATGTTCAACCAGATAAGCAATCACAGCACTGCTTATATACTCGCAGGCTGTGATGAAAGAAACAAAACGCAACAACAATGAATAAAACGCTACTGCAAAAACTACCCACACATAAAACACTTTGTTTCATTAAACCTAACTTCACAAAACGCCGCTGCTTGCACAACAAACGACACCCCATTTCGACTCTAAAACTCGTCATTTCATTAAAAGCCCCATTCTGTTATTCTTCTTCCTCGTGAATTTCTTCTCCAACACGAACCTCTTGCAGGCTCCACAGTAAGCACCTTGCATTCTACTTCTTCAAGGCCAGCCACAAGGCACCCGTGACATTTCTTTCCTCCAAGGTTCTCGTAATTATTCACCAAACTCAAAATTAGCTTAATCCCATTCTTTCTAGCTTCAGATATTACAAAATCCAACCCCTATACAACAAAAATAGGGAAAGGTTTAAAAACGAAAATACAAACAAATAAATGTTTGGATTAAGAGGTAACAAATATTTTAATTAAGAAAAAAAATGGAAAAATCAAAACTGAGACCTGGAACATTTGTTCATTGTAGGAGCCAAGAGATTATTGCAGAGGGCTGTAACCTCCATCACTAAAAGCCCAAGTTCTTGCTATTGTAAGGCCATGGTTCGTAGCTTCTTGAGAGGCAGAAGAGAAGAGAGAGAGAGCGAACGCACCTTTAGGCTTTTGTCTCGAGCCACGCCGAGTGGCTCTAGCCTCTGAGCAGTGGGCGCTGGTTCTTTTCATTTTCCGGTGATCAGTTTGTCCAATGTTAGTGTAATAAACCCGATATTGTGTTTGATCCGACTGACTTTAGTCGGGTGGTCCGGGCTTTTTGGATTGATCAGGCGAGGCCCTTTTATAGGCCTACACCACACTTGGTTTTTTTTTTTAATTATTTTTTTTTCTTAAATTAATTTAATTCTTCTACTCATCATCCATATACCACACATTTGATAAGCAAAAAATATATAAAAAATATATATAAAAAAAAATTATATTTGGAAATGATGAATAGAATTTTTATCCAAAAATAAGGGCAACGTAACAATCTATCATTTGACGCCTTGGCGTAACAAAATATTGAAGCAACCCAAACATCAAGGCATCGTAAAAACACCTATATAGTTATACCCTTTTAATTTATGAGGGATTCTATTGTTTGCAAGCATAGCCCATCAATCAAACTGTAGGAAAACTGCTGTTGAAGAAGGCAGCTTCCCTCTCCCAATAATTTGGAAGATGTTTAGATAACCAAAATCTTCTTTTTTGGTTATTATTTTCCCATCCATTGTGCTTATAGTGTTGGGACTCCCCGTCGATATTTTAATTAATGAAATATCATTTTAGAAAAAAAATATATAAAAAAGGCCTACGGAGTTAATCGAATGCTGCCAAAAAATTAACTGTTTCATTTTCATTTTATTTTTTATTATTTATTATAGCACCAATCGTCTTGACGTGTAATTTGTAAACGGCATCTTCCTGATAGCTGTTTGAATAAAGCCACACTCTTTACAGTTCTCTCTCTCATCTCTCACTCAGCGCATTAACTTCTCTAGTGAAGGGAATCACTGCATATTATTATGTTAGTGCCAAACCAAATAACATGAAAGAACAAGGGAGTAAGGAGAGAGTTTCATCAAATGCGAATGAGAATTTCTTCTATTTTGATGGTTATAAAGAGTCTGCCCGAAGAACCGAAGCTCTTGGTGGTGGTGCGACAAAGCTCCGATGATTGGCGGAGCGAGGCAGATCAGCTCAAATAAAAAAATGATATTCTGTTTACACCTATATAACCGCAATAGAGTTTTGACTCTACAAAAAACCTGGCTTGAACAGCAATTGAAATTAAATAAAGGAGAGAATATACAACGAGCAGAGAGAGAGAGAGAGAGAGAGTCATACAGAGCTAGAACTCTTGATATACGAAACAACAACAGTGATATCATCAAGCTTGCCACCGTAATAGCGGAATCCAGCATCTTGAGCAGCAGTGGCAAAAGGTGTCTGCCGGTCTTTATCCTGCGCTCTTTGGCGAGCCAATGCTGCTATCTTTTGAGCTGTCACCTGAGGGCCGAAGCCAGCTCTCATGGCATGAACCACAACTGCAGTAATCTCATTATTGTACAAGTTGTCAAACAGTCCATCGGTGCCAGCAATTATAGCATCGCCCGGAGCAACAGGTATTGTAAAAACCTGAATTGAACATAGCCTACTCTCATTAACAAATTTCAGAATCAAATTGCTTTCAATCTTTAATTTCTAACTGATGAATTCAGATTTATTCTTTGTTTCTCGCCTGTCTTTGAAATAGAACTCTAGGACCAAACCTGATAATTAAAGAGAGATGTATTTTGAATGCCTAAGACCATCTCTAAATAATAATAAAGATCTGCGATTTATTCAGGAAAATACAGGGCAATGATACTATCAGGTAATGTATGGGTGCCAAGCTAAAACACATCAGTTAATAATGATAAAGAAACAAATTTATTCCCTGAGACAAAGGTTTAGCCCTCCCAGTATATATTTTCTGATAGCCCTCCCAGAAAACATATGGACATCATTCCTTTGAAAATATATCAAGAAAACAGAATATATTATTTTAATATCAATCGATAATAAGGTTCCTCTAAACAAGGAGTTTGCAAAAGGAGAAGAAGGATTAAGAATCACAAACCTGACCAGAGCTAGGTGAATCACTGTTAATTCCACTTTCCAGTTGATAGGTGAAATTAAAATCGTGCTGCTGCACAGGAGATCGAAAGACAGTACACCCATCTCGAACTACCATAAAGCCACTGTCCCCTAAATTAATTGCGTGAATGCCCTGCAATTAAAAACCGAGCAATTGAATTCATGTTTCCTGCCAGTTACTATAATGAAAAAAGAAAACTCCCGAAATCATGTTTCAAAGAAGCTAAACACCCAGAGATGGACTCAGTTGAGTCACTTCCTCAAGTAACAAAAGATAAGATCTGCTTTCTCTTAACCAAGGGAGCCGATGTAATTATTTGAACCTCAAGTTTAAAAATAGGGGAAACTACGTCTTCCACAAGATTAAGTTATGTTTATTCCCTCTATTAGATCGAACCATTAAGATCATACGAAGTCACCTATTTTTATCCATATTAACCATCTAATCTTAATGAGAATGCATAAACATTTAAGGGATTCAGTTACAATTCTGGTATTTTGGAGGTTATATATTGCAAAAGAAGTGGTAGTTTAGGGGGTAAAGTGTAATTTTCCCATAAGTAGTCAGTTTAGGACTATAATGAACTTTTCTTAAGGCAAAGTCACAAAGTTTGGGTAATTTTGGTAATTGATGGCTGCCGCATGTAGTTGGCAATAAAAAGTTTAAATTAATTAATCATTTAAAATCACATTGGAACAACAAGAGAAATGACATATACAAGCCCCAAATGCACAATTCTCGTGCAAGCCCTTTATAAAAAAGTGGACTCCACAATGGAAAAGCGTGAAGAACTCACTTTTTCTTGATGGGGCCCACATTTTTACAAAAGGCTTGTACATTTGGGACTTGTACCTAGCATTCCTCTTGGAACAATAGAGTCTAGAGTATCTTAAGTATCCATACACTATCGGTCATACATAAACACAGGAACAATAATTTCACCTAACCCTAGTGCAGTTTACAAGGAATAGTAGCCAGGTTATGAGATCTATTCTATATCATTTTTGGAGTGAAGCCAGCTCTCCAAATAAATCAAAATAATGAGACTTGAATTTCGGTGTTCAATCCCACTGAGCCACCTCAAGACAACTCTATCAATGCCAGAGCCCAAGAGGATATGTGTCATATATTATAGTTACTTAACACATAAGAAAACCCCTCATATTTTTTTCATTCTTTTTTATAGGTCTCAGATTTTTTTTTCTTCATTCTGAAAATAACAATCAATACAAAAATCTTGCAATCATTTTATGAACTAAGATGATAGTGCTCATGCGTTGGGATTTGAATCAGCATTGAAACCCAAAAGGGAAAGGCACCACAATGAGGTGAGTATAAGTTGATCTTCAGATTAACATAATAAGAAAGAATGGAGCTTCGAATATCTTGAACAAGGCTACAATTACAGATTCCATAAAATAATAATTTCTAAATTAGTACTTCTCAGGCAAATGGTACGAAACTAAAGAGAAGCATAAAGGTATTCCCAGAATGGAAGAAGCATACCGCATCTGTGAGTGCTATGATGCACGCTGTTGAAGAACCCTTGGCTTTTGTTCTTGAGTGAGCTTTCTCCAAGACCCTTGCAGGATCAATTGAACCCTTTGGCTCCTCTTTAACAGCAGTTACTGAATATGACATGAGTTCCCGAGAATACAGTCCAGAATCAACACCAAGATCTGCCCAGCCACCAACACCATCTGCCACCCCTATTGCTTGCTCATCAAAAATAAAGTGTGCATCCTCCCCACCAGTTCCTTCTTTATCAGGATGAGGCAGACAGCATGATCCTGAAAATAGTTTCAGGGCTTTGTCCATTGATGCCTTCCTGCAGTCAAATCCAAGTAAGAATGCTAGTACTTCATTTCATGACCTAGCCATGTTCAATTAATAAATCATGACATGATATTATCACAACAATCTTTCATAATCTTTCCCACTTTAGATTCAAAATATATTTAAAATGTTCTAAACATTTCTTTGTAAGTAATCGAAGATTTTATTAAAAAGCATAAAAGGCATAGCCCAAGAACACTAGACATTTAGATTATGTTTGGAATGTGAGATGAAAATTTTGTATTTTATTTTAAAGTTTAAAATATTATTTTTTAATTTGAAGATTTGAAAAAGTTAAATTGAAATTTGAAAAAGTTGTATTGGAATTTGAAAAAGTTAAATTGTTTATTATATTTTATATAGGAATTTGAAAAAGTTGTAATGATAAGATGAGATGAGATGAAAATTTTGAGTAAGATAAAACATCCAAGCATAATCTTACAAGAGGTATAAAACAATTTTCTAAACATTAAAGTGGCAAAAAAAAATTCAAAGTCTTGAGTCCTAGGCTAGACTTGAAAGATTTACACTAACAGGAATGGCTACAAACAAGCTACTTCATGAGATGCAAGTACCACAAGCAAGTCTTAACAACATTTTGGACCATTAAGTTCATTCTATATCGGTCTTTATTCTTTCAAGTACATTCTATTGGTTAAAGACTAGTAATTACAGAAGTAAAGGCTCAGAATAACAGTCTTTTAAATGGGGAAAACATAAGGTTACTAGCTTCTAATACATTTTGTAAGAACAAAAACAGTGCAGTATATAACTCATCAAGTAAGAGAGAGGGAGAGGTAAATACAAATAATATCTGCAAAGTATAAAAAGTAAAAGCAGCATGAACAAAGCATATGAGGAGCAGTTCAGTGAGCCACAAAAAGATGAGGGACATACTACTAACTTAAAAAGCAAATAATGGTCGAGAAAGTAAATTGTAACATGAAGTTATCACATGATGTTGATATTTATAAATAGAGACCAAAGTGGGTTCACACTTGAGTACATAAAAAATCTCAATAACATAAATAAAATAATTAATAAAAATAGAAGTGACAGCAGCGTAGGAGAAAAAATAAAATTCATTGTAATAAACAAGCAATAAGAAAGTAGCTTTGAACTAGTCCTTGCTATAAAAGGTGATGAGTTTTGGAGAAGATTAAAAACTACGAAGGGGCCTTTTCAGTTATGCCTGGTATCTATGCAAAAATAATGAACGGTAAATATTACAACCAGAAATGATGACACAGAAACTGTAATTTATAGGTCAAAGGTACAGAGCATCTCGGGCATCCAAGTAATGAAAATGGTGAAACTAATACACATATGAGGAGCTGTACGATATTCAACCCTTCAAGCAACCTTCATAAATCAACATAGGTAACCAGCTTAAAACATCCTAATGGAGAAGCTCCCACTATACCTGAACTAGAACCCTCCAGGTCATAAGTCAATGAAGATCACTATCCTAGAAAAGAATAGTTTAATAGATATTGAAAGCAGGTGAGCAGAAAGCAGACTGACATAAAATTGTGACCAGGTTGTATGGAGGCAAGTAGGTTGTCTCTAAATATGCCTGTAAATACATTTTAGATGACACCTACTTCACACAACGATAGTAATTTTTTTTTATTGGCACCGGGTTCCAAGAACAGCATCCCGACTAATTCCAGGGATGCATAGGCAGCAAAGAGTTTCTCGCATGTGCACCTCGGATAATTCAAGGGAACAATCCCCCAATCCGATTGCCCCTAGAGATTGTGTGCACCCAAGAGGATTCAAACCTTAGACCTTGGAGGGAGCATACCACCAATACCAAGCCTTTACCACTTAAGCCAACCCCTAGGGGTTTTCACACAACGAAAAAAATATCTCATAAAGAATATGAAAAAGGTCTCATAGATAAATTAATAAGAGAATAATGGAAATTGTGTCAGAGAACATACCGTTCAGACGAGTCTGTAGAATTATCAAGCTGTTCCTCACAAGCAGAATTATCAAAGGCCACATTAGGGGCAGTCCCAGCAGAGAAACGTGTGGATGATGTGCCATGAAAATCTCTTTGTTTTGGCTCTTTGAATGGTTGAGAATTGCACCACCTCTTTGCCACATTATACATGAAATATCCATAAATCACATTCTTGTCTGGTTTGTCATAGTTTTTCAAACTCATGCTAGCTTTGCTGCAACTCTCAAAACTTCTGTTGCTATAGAAGATACTGGCATTACTTGTCCATGACGAAAGGTGCCTTTGCCTGGAAGTTAAAATATCTAAGGAAGATCCAGTAAATACAGCTCTGGAACCACAAGAAGCCATGGGCGTATTCTGAAACTTGCTGCTGATCATTAAGTGCCCAGGTTCAGCCAGTGTGTAACCAATAGGATAAGCACAGATTTGAAAGGAAGGCCCAGAAACAGATGGAGTAGGCAGCGTGCGTGAAAGTGCTCCAACAACAGAGATATTCCTTCTTCGGCTAGCTAACTCTGATGTTGCAGCAAATACAGTTCCAGGTCGTAACAATACATGCAGATCCGTAGGAGTTGAAGATGATAAAGAATGGAAGGTCCTCGAACTGCGAAACAACAAACTCCCGTCCCCAATTACCAGATTGAGTGAGCCCCGGAGCCCAGTTTCTTGCCCTACAATCGATCTCCGGACAGCGGTTCTTAGTCTCGAGAAATAAGTAGATGGCATTTTAGCCTCTTAAACAAAACACTTGCACTTCAACCTGTCTATGGCAGAGAGTGATACGTTTACCTCTATATACAAAAGAAAATCTCATAACTCTCAGTACATCAACGTTTTTAAGTACTTCTAACAATGAACCTTATTTCCCTGATTAGGAAACCTGAAGAGCGAAACCAACCCGATTAAGAAAACAAAACTGCCTTGTTTGTTTACGTGACTGAAATCCAAAACTTTGAAAACTTTGAAAACTTCTTATCCCATCATTACAACTTTTCCAAATCCCTATACAAAATAAAATATACAATTTAACTTTTTCAAATCTAAAAACAAATATAATATTAAAAAATATATTCTAACAATAGTTTATTCAACTTTTTAACTTTAATCTCAACTCATCTCTAAAAACAAACGAGGCAAGAACACGCCGATATTCAAAGAATTTCAATAATTTGCAAGTTACGGCAAAGATAATCTCTCCTTATTAACGAAAAAAAAAAAGGGTGGAAAAAGATATTGATATTAGGGAAAGTGATTTATCTGCATTAAATATAACCATTTCAAGGACAACAGAGTAATTATCATCGATTAACATTGTCACGATGTTCGCTGATTTGGTAAAAACAGCTCAGAAATACCCCAAGAAAGGGAAATACAGAGCATACATGCAATTCCTCACAACAATCCAAAAGAATAAAAAATTAAGAAACCCAAAAATTGATAGGTAACGAAATCTCACAGTTCCTGAAAGATTGGAGCAATATTCAAACATTCGAAGCAGGAAATCAGAGCTGCTCAAACGGTGCAAATCTTTAGAAGCGAACCCCCTTTATATAATAACCCGGGGGGGTGGGGTTGGTGAGTCGAATCTTGAGCTGAGGGAGTTAGGTGGGCGAACTGAGGAGACACGAGCCTCTCTATCCCTCAAATGCTAACCTTCTCGCTTTCCGACTCCGCGATCGCTCGAAAGACAAAGCAGAAAGGACAGAACTCCGATAGATTTCTTTGGCGGCAAGCGAGAAATCCTCCCGAACGCAATTTCGTCTCTTATAAATATACGTTATAGATTCGGCTATGGCACGAACAATATATGGAAAAGAAAATACTACTATGAGTTTGTGCCTTCATTCGACTATTCATATATTTAAATTTTTTTAAGTTTTTTATTTAATAATTAAGAAATTGATTTTAGTATATTAATGTATTATTTTATTTTTTTAAAAAAATTTTAAATATATTAAAAAAATATGAAAACAAAAACAAGAAAAATATAAAAAGCTAAATTTGTACTAGGCGATAAGTCCAACAATCTGAACTTAACTAATTCATCTTATCTAATCATTATAATTTTTTTAAATTTTCATGTAAAATATAATAAATAATTAAACATTTTCAAATCACAAAATAAAAATAATATTAAAAAAATATATTCTAATAATATTTTTTTAACTTTTAATTTTAATCTTAATTCATCTCATCTTATCTCAGATCAACAATCAATATTGAGATGAAATGAGTTAGGATGAAAATTGAATTAAATATTGTTAGAATATTATTTTTTAATATTATTATTATTTTAAAATTTTAAAATATTTTATTATTTATTATATTTTATGTAACAATTTAAAAAAATTATAATAATAAAATGAGATAAATTATTGAGAGACTTTTTCATCCAAACCCGAACCTAAATGGTGAGCTACCACATTGGCTTCATTCTCATGCTTAACTTCACACCGCGTATAAGCTTCTTAGCATCTTCAATGGAGAAATGCTTTGGGACCCGAATTTGGGTCCCGAATGTCTCAAAAGTATTTTTTTTTAATTTTTAATTAAGGAAGTGTTTTTAAATGATATTATGAATTTTTTATATTTTTTTAAATGTTTATAATGATTAAAAAAATATGTAAAAAAATAAAAAATAATAAAATAAAATACACTATTCGATGAACTTCTTTACTTTTTCGATAGCCCTAGCACTATTCTCTTAGATGAGACTTCCAAGACAGTTAATTAGCATCGGATCCTGTCTGTAGAGCTGTCACATGTCCTCTTATCAGATTCTTTGTGAATAGTCATATCCCAATTTACCTTAAACACAGTCATTCACAGGAGGGTCCCATCTTGCCACTAATATCTCTTGAAGCGTGCTCTTGCTTCAAGTTTGATGTTCATTTGCCTCTTCATAAGCTAACTGAGCATGGTCAAAGAGTCTTCGAAGATGCAGAAAGGTGCCTTCATGAATTCGTATATTTCTTTGTGCCACATTGACCGAGCAGTAATTGCTACCTCTTTCTAGTTCTTCTCGACTAACCTTTGTTAGCAGTTGTTCAATAATAGCACCCAAATCATCTTCACAAATTGAAGTTTTCTTAATTACCCTCCCTACAAGCATTGGACAAAGATGATCTTCAACAACATTTCTTTAGTTGGGAGAGAATTCGTGTAGGCTATAGGAATATTTTAACTACATTTGGTATTTTGAAGGACCAAATCTTCTTCTATAAAGTTTCATAAAGACTACCAATAGAGGGCTCACAATGATGCCAAGTCTTAGACCGCATTTAGATGTTGAGCTGAATTGAATTTTTTATGAATAGTAATGAGTTAAGATGGTAGAATGAGTTTTGTGAGGCCTACCTAAAATAAGTTTAGATGTATTTATAAGAAGTTGAAAAAGGTTGTGGACCCCTCGTGTAAAGAGGTATTGAGTTGAAAAATATTGTAGATCTTACGTGTAAAGAGGTTTTGAGTTGAGATAGGTTTAATGATTTAAGAGTTGAGTATTTGGATGTTAAAGTCAGCTTAAAATTAGACTGAACTGAGTTAATTTCATTTCAGTCAAAGTTCCAAACGAGGCCTTAATGTGCTGTTGTAAGTGGTATGCACTTTTAAGTATAAATTTCCTTGTATGTGTACATTTCGAGACAAGTTTATCTTTAAAATTTTCCATAATAACTAGTAAAGTATAAATGACTCGTGCATCGTCCTTGTCCAAGACATCCTTGATCATTTGAGTATTTCACAATCATTTCTTTTTATCTATTAAGATCTGGCTACCATTGCATCTTTCTAAAGTAACTTAATTGTTAATTGTATTTTGCATGTCCTCGCTCTTGGTATCCATTTTTTCTTTCCATATCTTGATTTTTGCCTAGAGAAGACCTTTCTATAGTAAATCAACCACTGACCTCAGGCTCCTCCAAGCATGAGAAGCTCTATAGCCTTGGTTAGACTGCAAAAAGAATGTATTGGGAAAATATGTGGCTTGAAAAATCTTTGCGTGATGATAATGAATCTAGGTTTGTCAACATTCTCCATGCTTGTTTAGCAAGGAGTTTCTTAATCGGTTAACATCAACTTAGACCATAAATTCATAATATCTTCTTCCATGCTTGATCACCAAAGTGAATCACAAACGACGTAGAAGCTCCTACCGTTTAAGAAAAAACTTACCCAAAGCAAACTGTCCCCTTCAACCGTGAAGGAAAACAACTTCCTCCCTCACTTGAAATCTCATATTGTGAATTGATTCGCTTGCTTTTTTTTGTTATATGCAAAGAGTAATGATACACACACAGCACATTTTTCACAATAAATTTCAAAACAATATTGTAGGTTGAGGACATTTTTGTAAAATAATGTTATTTTTATAATTTTTTTTTTTATATAAAAATACCTCTCGTTTAACACATTATTGTGGAATATGTTGCAAAAAATATTGTATATAATCATTTTCCGGCAAAATATAGGTTTGACTATACGAGGCACTGAGTTGTAAAATTGATTTATTGATACATTTTGCTTTGCTGGTTATTTTTGGTTGAATTGATTGCTTTTACTAGTACTTGTAGTTCTCTGCATAGTTAAAGAAATTTTATTTTGTCTATATATTCCTCTTAGAAAGTTATTTACACACAACACATTCTATAACATATTGCACAATAATGTGTTAAAAAGAGGGATATTTTTGTAAAATATCTTATAAAGTAAAAGCATTTTACAAAAATGTCCTCATTTTATAACATTGTTGTGTAATGTGTTGTATAATGTACTGTGGGTATATCATTACTCTTTTTAAAAATATAAAAATATTCTCTATTTAAATCATTTAGAATTGTAGAAATGAGTTGTTTGTAGCTTTATCACTTAGCAATAATTAAAAAAAGTGTATATATGAAATCAAATTTTACCTAAATGTACAGACTTACACATAAGGTTGCTTCTAAATTTATAAATGATCAACACTGTCACATAGCTTTTGACCGTGGAGGGGGTAGTTTGGTCACTATGGATCTAAGAGGACCTCTAGGTTGGAATGTTCAGTCCACGTGCTTTTCTATCTAAATTTAGTTCCATCCCATTTTGTCGGAAGGTATGCTGCGCGCTGCTCACAAGCTAACTTTGGAGCATCATCGTCCATCTCCTTTCAAATTTTAGTAGCTTACAGTTCTGCGGGCCACACTTTTTAGGAAAATGATACTATAATGTACCTATTATATGTGTCTACTCATGTATTTTAGTTTTTTTTTTTAATTATTAAGTAACTATTAGTGAATTTGTATTTTTTTTTTCCTTCATGGTTAAGAATGTTTTAAAAATATATTTAAAAAAGAAGGGAAAAAAAATCCATTTACCATAGTGTGCATATTTGGTATGCACTCTATCATTGCAATGCTTTTTATATCTAACCATGCCTCTGCATTTAACTACAACAATAATGAAATCAGAAATCAAAAGTACAAAAAAACCCGCATTCAATATATAGCTCACATATGCTATGAATACTCATTATAATTTCCAAAGAAATCCAGAGGCACATTGATATATTGAATATAAATGGTAAACTTGCTTTTAAATGCATTTGACATTGGGCACAAAGTAAATGTCATATGGGTGTAGAAGTGCCATCGTTATTGTTTCTATCAAAAGACGAACATCTTTAATTTGCATATTCTAAATCTGGTAATCTATCCATGCAAAGAAAATTGTCTCTTGGGCAGCATGAGAGAGGATAATTTCCAGTTCAATACAATTCCATCAAATGATGTTTGGCCTTTCCACTAACCTATTGTGGAAAAGAATGATTTATCACCCCCATTCAGCAACAAAAACCAAGAAGAAAGTGTTAACAATAGTTTTGAGAGAAGAAATATCCAAGCACCATTTCCTGAATTTTGAAACTGCTAACTCTGCCTGGTTCAAACTCAAAAATGACATTCATTAGAATTTACTCCTACCAGTGACTACCACAACATAAATGCCACAAAGCATTGCAACACATTTAAAAAGAATAATATGAAAAGATCCAAAATGATCGTTTCTTTGAAATTACCTCCTGTTCATCTTCTGCTTTTTGACCATCACTAGAGGTGGCATCAAGCAAGGCTGAAACCCCAAAATACACCTATATCCACTGCAAGTAGCACACTAGGACAACTTACTTCATCAAAGAATTCGAGAGTTTTAATGGTTGTTTCATTTCCATCACGATATAAAATCGATCCATGTGATTTACCATAAAGTCAAATTGATCCATGTCATTTCATTTAAAAAAAAAACATTTAAGTACTAAAAATAAGTAAAAGAAATATACTGAAATACACCTATATCCATTGCAAGTAGCACACTAGGACAACTTACTTCATCAAAGAATTCGAGAGTTTTAATGGTTGTTTCATTTCCATCACGATATAAAACTGATCCATGTGATTTACCATAAAGTCAAATTGATCCATGCCATTTCATTTAAAAAAAAATATTAAAGTACTAAAAATAAGTAAAAGAAATATATTGATGCGTGCAGATGATTAATGAAGAAAGTAGTAAGAATTAGTACACATATAGGGATCTGCAGGTTCATTTCCTTCTACTACATGCAGCTTTTGATAATTTGCATTGTGCTAATCCTTTGAATTTCCCTCTGTTCCCCGGCATTCAGATTGCTTTTGGTAGGTTCATTCTAGCCATGTGTTGTGGTAGGCTGTTCCGAGGGATTCCCTTTCAGGAAGCTGTAATGTAAAGAAAGAACTTATGTGAAGTAAAGGAAGGACAAGATAATTTCAGAAGTACATGTATTGAACTGAGCTTTTTCCCATAGCCAGGAATAAGACCAGATTGCACAATAGCTTAAAGAATCATCAAAGATCAACAAAATAAGAAAGGACGCACAAATCTCTCACCTTCCAAATTTTTCAACATGAATGGGAAGGGAGACTCACAGCAGCCTCGGTTGAAGATGAAGCTACATAATCATCTAAAAAAATATTAAAAAACTGAGTTAGATATATAATAAACTGAGTTAGATAATAAAAAAAAAATTCAAGTTTCAAACTTACCTTCAAGGTCCATCAACTATATGTATTCTTCCAACTCCCGAATGTCGACTAGTTTGGTTTTTAACCAATTTTGGGTACAAATGAGGGCTTCAATAGTTTCTGGAGATAATGAACTCCTAAAAGGATCCAATATGCGTCCTCCAGTACTCAATGCGGACACTGAGGCAACAGTGGAAATGGGGGTGGCTAACACATCACGTGCTACCTCAGTAAGGACAGGATAATTGGTGGCATTAATTCTCCACCAATCTAAGATATCAAAACCGAGTGAGTCTTTTACAAACGCCTCAGACAAATACCTCTCTAGCTCCGATCTAAACTTCATAACACCCTGCTCCTCAAGGTATTTTGTGAACATGATCCAAAATTTAGTCGGAGGCGGTGCCGGCTCATGCCAATATTTGTATTAGTACTGCTTGGCCTCCCGTGAGCCACATTAGAACTCCTCCCACTAGCCACACAAAATGTGTTATACTGCTTGATCAAGCGGCCTAAAAGGAATTTAACATTGTCCTCTATCTTATCCGCTAACTCATACCCTTTGCACTTTTGCAACCAAAACTTCATTGCCATAATTTTATATCGTGGATTAAGCACAAAAGCAACATATAGCATCAAGTTGAACCTATTTGTACTACCCCAATATTTGTCATACTTACTTCTCATATTTATACCCATAGTACTAGTGATAATATCATTACTCAAGCACATATCATTTAATGCAGCTTCAATTGTGCAAAGTTGCTCAAAATATACATTAGCCGTCACATACAAAGAACAAAAAATGTTTAGTACAGCATCATAAAAAATTTTCAGCAACTCTACAAAAATCCGTGTATTTTTCCAATCATTACTAGTAGGGTTCACGAATTGTTCATCCACAAACATATATTGTTCAAATGCTTGTTTATGTTTTCCAATGGTATTCAACATCAAATATGTGGAGTTCCATCTAGTAGGAACATCGAAACATATCATCCTCCTACTAATCTTTTTTTTTTGCCACACAAGCCATGAACTTGGCAAATCTTGATGGCGAAGATTTCACATACCTAACGGCATCCCTAATCTTTGTTACAAATTCATATACATCCTTCAAGCCGTCCATAACAATTAGATTCAATATATGGGCAGCACACCGTATGTAAAGAAATTCACCACCAAATATAGTACAATCATTATCTTTTATTCTCCTCCTCATGTAATCAACAGCAACATCATTTGAGGAAGCATTGTCAACTGTGATTGTCAAAATTTTATCAACACCCCATTCATGAATCCCAAGTCTAACACTCTCCCAATAGTTTCACCCCTATGGTCAGGAATTTGACAAAACTTAAGTATTCTTTTATACAATCTCCAATTGTAATCAATAAAATGTGCGGTAATGCACATGTAGTTCATATTTTGCATCGACGTCCAGGTATCAGTAGTAAGACAGATTCTTTGACCATCCAACAATTTCTTTAGCTGTATCTTCTTATCGTTATACAACTTAATACAATCCCCTTTTAAAGTGATTCGGGATGGCAAAGTAAATTGAGATTCTAAATCAGCCACAAACTCAACAAATCCTTCGTATTCCACTAGCCTAAAAGACAATTCACACCTAATAAAAAACTTAACGGTTGACACCCTAAGTTTTTTTGCATCATACTTCACTAGACCTTGTGAACTACACACTCTTCCCTCCGCATCCCTCTTAACATTTGAGGATTGAGTTTCTCCAACTCTTTTAACTCTAAGAGGGGAAGTTTCACATGCATTCTGGAAGTGGTGTATCATAGATGAAGTATTATTCTTGTAGTGGCAACTGTATAGCTTAGCGCAATAATTGCATTGAGCTTTTGGGTCATCGTGGTCAATAGGTTGCACTTTAGTAAAGTATTCCCAAACCAACGATTGGTTACTAGGTGTTTTTTTGGATTTCTTGAGTAAATGAGGGATGAAACGGGTATGGTGTTGTGTACATGTGGATGAAGGGGTTAGAAGATTCCCATGCTCCTCCATAACCACTAGAATAGACAAGGAGTCACCACCAATCCCCTGGGTTGTACCGACATTGCAACTCACAGAATCTTCTTCCATCTGTTATTGAGTAAGAAAGACTACTAAACACAATATAATAAATAATCAAACACTAATAATCAATTATATAACAAAATAAATAATCAAACACTAATCTAATTGTGAACTCTACTATAAAAACCACCCTAAATCTTAATCGAAATACATTCAGCAAGAGCTATCTATATACCTTCAGGACCCATCCCCTGATAATTAAGAAATTTAATAGCTAGCTAGATATATATCCATGCATGCAGGAAATTAAAACAAGTAAAAATGCTACCATGTTCACATCCTGACAGAGAATTCCCACATTGTTCTTCTTTTTGTCTTCTTTGCTTACAAGATATATAAATAAATAAATCAAACACAGCAAAGGGGCATTTCCCCTGAATAAACTGCCTGTACAGGTATAATAGACAGGGCTCACATGCCAGAACTCGACATAATGCCAAGCATTATAGCATCAACATAGCACTCACTATATTGCAGATAACAAAGGCATTAATATGATCATTTCACCAGCGATGTGCCCTTTCCTGGTGAGGGTTGCTGGCATTCAAACACCTATGGACTATGAATAGCCTTCTGTAGACTTGGGTAAAAAGATTTCAAGAATTGCACATAAGGAGTACTTCAAGGTCATTTTTTCCAGCCCCAAAGAGGTCATAGAAACCAAGAAAGAAAGAAGAATGTTACAATGAGTATGTCGGTGGCCTAATGCATGGCTCTGTGTAATAGCTCCCCCTCCCATATATATAGGCGCAATCACCATGCTTCTCAATATGTATTAATATATAGCTTTAACATCTTTCTTTCTGTTCTAAAACATACTCATTTTGTAACAAGAAAAAAAAAAGTTCATTTTTTAGAGAAATTCTATTTTCAAACTGGTGTGGTGTGTATAGCATTATATGGTATAGTTTAATTTAAAAAATAAATTTTAAAATTTAAATCTTATAAATTATATTTTACCATTTAAGAGAGATTTAAGTGAGGCAAATATGCTCTATCTAAGAATATAATAACATTTTTTTTCCCGTGAGGCTTTCCTTCTAAATTCTTCTCAAATTTGGAAACAAAGATTCAAAGAGGATGCCCAATGCCAAGCCAAACGTGGGCGTCTATAAACGAAAAGTTAGACATAAAACTACTGGGAACACTGGAAAGTAGAAAAATTGGAAAACACTACATTACCAACTGGGGAAACAACAAAGGTTTTGAAGCAAGGAACGAAATAGAAAACCCACCAATGAATTCTAGTCTGACATACGGTTCGTGAAAAAAAAAAAAATTCTAATCTCGCAGCATTCAGAATATATACAAAGTGGACACAATATCAAAGAAACAAACCTTGGGGTCACGAGGATGACGGCGAGTCAGCGATGACGGCGATGGGGTCACGAGGATGACGGGTTTTCTTCGATCGGCACTGGGGGAGGGAGGCTACGGTTTCTTCAATTCTTCAGAACCGGGGGGGGGGGGGGGGGGGGNTACTGTTTATAAATTTTTATTTTTATTTTTTATTTTGGTGCAAGACCAAACTTCGGCTATTATTTTCTCTCTCATCGTCTCACTCTCTCTCATCATCTCAGATCTTTCTTTCATCGTCTCTCTCTCCTCATCTCAACTCTCTCTCCCATCGTCTTAGCTCTCTCCCTCATCATGTCTCTCTCTCTCTCTCATCGTCTCAACTCTCTCTCTCATCAACTCAGATCCCTCTCTCTCGTCACCTCTCTCTCTCTCATTGTCTCTCCTCGTCTCAGCTCTCTCTCTCTCTCTTCGTCTCTCTCTCTCTCCCATCAACTCAAATCTCTCTCTCATCATCTCAGATCTCTCTCTCTCATCTCTGAGCTCTCTTCTCTCTCAATATTTTCAGTTTGAAATGTGTGAAATAAAAAGAAAGTGGGTTTTATTATGAGGGTCTTTTAATCATTTTATAATTGTGTGTGTTGGCTGATCTTAAATAGTAGCTGATGCCAATATTAATTCTAAAAACAAATATTCGAGTACCAGGTGTATAACCCGGGTTCTGGATTTTAAATGTCGGTACTCGGCACGAGTGTACTCTGGTTTTGTTATACAGGGTACCAACCTGAGTTTATTTCGGACCGAAATCTGGTTATTCAGGTTTTAGACTAGGCCAGGAAAAAATCCGATCTGAATGAACAGTCTTAGATTAGATGAAATGAGTTGAGAGAACTTTTATATCCAAACCAGACCTAAATGGTGAGCTATCATATTGGCTTCATTCTTAATATGCTTTACTTCACACCACATCTTATTGCATAAGCTTCTTGCTTCTTGGCCCCATTTGGATACATAAACACTCCCAATCCATCTCATCTCATCATTATAATTTTTTCAAATTTGCATACAAAATATAATAAACAATTCAACTTTTGCAAATCTCAAAACAATAATAATATTAAAAAAATAATATTCTAATAATATTTTATTCAACTAATCTAAAATCATCTCGTCTCATCTTACTATCCAAACAAGCCTTAGTATCTTCAATGAAGCTTCCAAGACAGTTAATTAGCATCGGATCCTCTAGCCTGTAGAGATGTCACATCTCCTCCTAATATGAGATGTTGCACCCCAAATTATTACTAATCTAATCTCATCTCATCTCAGTTTGGATTGAGAAGCACTCTTAACCAATCTCATCTCATCTCATCATTATAATTTTTACAAATTCTCACAAAAAATACATTAAACAATTCAACTTTTTCAAATCTCAAAACAATAATAATATTAAAAAAATAATATTCTAACAATATTTTATTTAACTTTCATTTCAACTCATCTCATCTCAACTCATTCTTCAAACCTAACCAAATCAAATGGCTTACCATACCTGCGCATAAGTTATAGGTTTCCTTTGAGTCGCATGCACTTCCCTTTTACAATCTTGAGTTACCATGCCAATACCAATCTTATCAAATTCTTTGTGAATAGTCACATCCAATTTACCTTAAACACAGTCATTCGCAGGAGGGTCTCATCTTGCCACTATCTCTTGAACTGTGCTCTTGCTTCAAGTTTGATGTTCATTTGCCCTTTTATAGTCTTCATAAGCTAACTAAGCATGGTCGAAGAGTCTTCGAAGATGCATAAAGGTACCTTCATGAATCCGTTTATTTCTTCTGTGCCATATTGACCGAGCAGTAATTGCCACCTCTTCCAGTTCTTCTCGAGTAGCCTTTGTTAGCAGTTGTTCAATAATAGCACCCAAATCATCTTCACAAATTGAAGTTTTCGTAATTACCCTCCCTACAAGCATCGGACAAAGATGATCTTTAACCACATTTCTTTAGTTGGGAGAGATTTCGTGTTGGCTATAGGAACATTTTAACTAAATTTGGTATTTTGAAGGACCAAATCTTCTTCCATAATGTTAGAAATACTAGATCAGAATATATAGCGGAAGCGATATTATATAATTGGCAAATCGTAAATCTAATGCAATTGTTCCACAGATCCTCCGTTATCGTTGTTGTTTATCTAAAATCTCTCGTATCAATAGTGAAGTGTGCTACATGGTAATATATCATAACAACACCTACATATTTTACAGTCTAGATTTCGGGACTAGAGAGAATTATAAGAGAGATATTTGTTTGTGATGCAAGTGCCTAATCCACAAGGGGGGAGGGTTATATAATAGCCTCTCTGTATAACCATTGGCTAGTTATTAAGGGCCAACCATCAAGGTTCATACACCCCAAAAGAAGGGGAACGAGGGACCACTATGGGCGCCCCTTTTATTACACATAAAGTTTCATAAAGTCTACCAATAGAAGGCTCACAATGACGCCAAGTCTTAATGTGTTGTTGTAGGTGGTATACACTTTTAACTCTGAATTTTCTTATGTGTACATTTCCAAACAAGCTTATCTTCACAATTTTCTGTACTAACTAGTAAAGTATAAATGACTCGTATATGCATTGTCCTCGTCAAAGACATCCTTGATCATTTGAGTATTACAATCGTTTCTCTTTATCTATAAGATCTGCTACCATTGCATCTTTCTGAAGTAACTTAATTGCTGATTGTATTTTGTATGTGCTCGCTCTTGGTATCCATTTTTTCCTTCCATATCTTTATTTTTGCCTAGATAAGACATTTCTTTAGTAAATCAACTGCTGACCTCATGCTCCTCCAAGCAAGAGAAGATCTCTAGCCTTGGTTAGATTGCAAAAAGGATGTATTGGGAAAATATGTGGCTTGAAAAATCTTTGCTTGTTGATAATGAATCTAGGTTTGTCAACATTCTCCATGCTTGTTTAGCAAGGAGTTGAAGAAGTTAGGCTTGGTTTGGTTACGTAAAATCAAATTATCGCATTTCATTTAATTATTACAACTTTCTCAAACGTCCACACAAAATATAATAAACAAGTCAATATTTTCAAATTTCAAAACAAAAATAATATTATAACAATATTTTATTCAACTTTCAACAAAACATCTCATCTCATTTCTTCTGAAATGCATAACCAAACGAGGCCTTAATTTCTTCGCTTTATATATATAATATTTGAGTTAGAAAATTGTAAAGGATCTTAATATTTATGAGGGATGTTACATGACGGCTGGAGGCAAGGTTGTGGAGATGCGCAACTGAGGAAGGGGCGTACGATGTGATAAGGAGATATGAAGAATTGGGGAAGAACAGATCGATAGATCCCTAAATTGGTAAGTGTAACTTTGGGCTTCATGGGCCGGAAGAAGGAGATAGTTTTGGGCTTAAGTGACAAGGGATGTGGGCCGGAAGTCTTACCTGATGGACTACAATATTATTTGGTTTCTTTTATTTCTACTGCAATAGTTATAGCCCATGATGTGTTAAAGGGCAGTTTAGTCATTTCTTGTTTTCAGTACTATTTAGGTCTGTCACTCTGACAGAGTTTGTTATGCAAAATCATCCAGAATATTCTGTACTCTCTGAGTTTGGAGGAGCCTCCCTTGAAGCAGGCCTCATTGTCATTTCTATCAATACACTATTTGCCATTTCTAGTATCCATTCACATTCATTTTCCTATTTTACATTCATCCACTACACCTTAACTGTTACAAGTGGTATCCAGAGCCCTCGGTCATTTCCTTACAATGGCTGAAGGCACTCGTTTCACACAGCTCCAGGAAGGATTTAATTCCTTCAAGAAATCGACTGAAAACCATATGAAACAAACTGAATCTCAGTTTACCACTATTGGAGTAGAGATGCAAGCTATACGGCGGCAAATGGAGTCCATGCTGAGTCAGTTTGCTGCAATGGCTTCGGACCTGCACAACGGGAATAACCAGAAATCATCAAATCCAAATCAGGCTGGAGGTTCAAATCAGAATGAACAAATGGTGCTGCATACAGGAGAAGTGTACCCGAGAGCTATTAGATTGGATTTCCTAACATTCAATGGAAGTGACCCTCATGGATGGCTATACAAGGTGAATCAGTTTTTTTTCATTTCATAATACGTTACCTCAACATCGTTTGAGACTTGCTTCTTTCCATATGGAGGGTAAGGCCCTTGTATGGTTCCAAGATCTTGATGAGTCAGGTCTGTTAACATCTTGGGAGGAATTTGTCAAAGTTTTATTGCTTAGATTTGGGCCAAGTGGCTATGATGACCCCATGGAACAATTAACTAGGCTCCGGCAAGTAGGATCTGTTGAGGATTATAAAGCTCACTTTGAGGCTTTATCAAACAGATTGAGAGGGCATTCTGAACAATACAAACTAAGCTATTTTTTGAGTGGTCTACGTGATGATATAAGGTTGACAGTTCGCATGTTTAACCCTCACAACCTACTCACCGCTTATGGCCTTGCAAAAATTCAAGAGGAAAAGACTTCCTTACACAAGAAGTTCATTCCTAGAGCCAATCCCCACCACCATTTTGAACCAGCCACCTTAAAACTTAATCCCACCCATCCCACCCAATCCACCCAACTTGAAAGCCAGAAATACAATCCAAAAGCTATTGTACCTGTCCACAAGATTAGCCCAACCCAAATGAGGGAGAGACGTGAAAAAGGTCTCTGTTATATTTATGACTCCAAATGGCACCCAGGCCATAGGTGCCAAAGCCCTAAACTCTATCTCATTGAGGAGGTGTTGGAGGATGACACCTTAGTAGAAGCACCACCAGACATTCTGACCTCACAACCAGAGTTTTCAGATATGCCCGGACCTGAAAAAGAACCTGAAATATCACTTCATGCCATTATTGGTTCTCTTAATCCTAAAACCATGAGGGTTAAAGGGAAAATTGGCAGCCAAAGTGTAACTATTCTAATTGATTCAGGAAGCACACATAACTTCCTAGATACTACCATTATCTCACGTCTTCCATTGTCAGTTTTATCTGAGGAAAGAGTTAAGGTTAAAGTTGCAAATGGGGATCAGCATGAGAGTGAAGGGAAGGTGATGGGGGTCAATATCAGCATCCAAGGAGAGGTGTTCCAGGTCAACATGTATTTGCTGGACTTAGCTGGATGTGACATGGTTTTAGGGGTCCAATGGTTGCAAGCATTGGGATCCATCCTTTGAAATTTCAAGGAATTGACCATGCAATTCCAACACAAGGGCAGAGCTGTAGTTCTTAAGGGGCTGAATGCTTATCACTTGCTTGAGGAGGGCTCAATGCAGCGCACTAATCATATGGAGACTAAATGGCTGTTATTGCAGTTAATTGAAGAATCTGTACCAAACGCACTCGATTCTATCCCTGAACCAATTCAGCACCTACTCAACAATTACCAAGACATCTTCTCCACCCCAAAAGGCCAACCCCCTAACCGTACACATGACCATTCTATCACCCTACGGCCAGGAACAAAACCAATCTCTGTGAGGCCATACAGATACCCCTATTTTCAGAAAGAAGAAATTGAAAAGATTGGAAGGAACTCATGGAATCAGGGGTTATTCGACCATCTCAAAGCCCCTACTCATCCCCATGCCTTTTGGTGAGAAAGGCCGATGGAACTTGGTGATTATGTGTGGACTATAGGGCAGTGAACAGTGTTACTATTAAGGATAAATATCCTATTCCGGTGGTGGATGAGTTGATGGATGAACTCCATGGAGCTAAGATTTTTTCTAAGCTTAATTTGAGGTCGGATTACCACCAAATCAGAGTACGCCCAGAGGATGTTCCTAAAACCACTTTTAGGACACATGACGGTCACTACAAGTTCTTAGTTATGCCTTTTGGCTTAACTAATGCACCTTCGACATTTCAAAGCCTCATGAATCAGGTTTTTAAACCCTATCTCTGTCGCTTTATTTTGGTATTTTTTGATGATATACTAATATATAGTAGTGATGTTGAGATGCATTTATCCCACTTGAAAGTCACTTTTGAACTACTAAGACAGCACCAACTCTTTGCCAAGTTAAGTAAGTGTTGTTTTGGGCAAGAAGAAATTGCCTATTTGGTCCATCTCATCTCAAGCCAGGGCATTAGAGCTAATCCAGAGAAGCTTGAAGCCATGACAAATTGGCCTGTTCCAAGGTGTATCAAGGCCTTGAGAGGGTTTTTGGGGCTGACGGGTTATTACCGTAGATTTGTGAGGGGATATGGAGCAGTAGCAGCAAAGCTAACTGAACTGTTGAAGAAAGATAGTTTTAAATGGAGTGAGAAAGCCCAAACAACTTTTAACCAACTCAAATAGGCCATAAGTCAACCGCCAGTATTGACCTTACCTAACTTTCAATTACCCTTTGTAATTGAATGTGATGCCTTCGGGGAAGCAATTGGGGTTGTGCTAATGCAGGAAGGGCGACCACTAGCTTTTTTCAGTCAAGCTCTTAAGGGCTGAGCATTAGCCATGTCAACCTATGAAAAGGAACTAATGGCATTGGTTTCAGCTGTCCAGAAATGGCGACCATACTTGTTGGGTCACTCTTTTGTAGTAAAAACAGACCATCAAAGTCTGAAATTTCTGCTTGATCAGAGAGTGGGCACTCCAATGCAGCAGAAATGGATATTGAAGCTTATGGGGTATGATTTTTTGGTGGAATACAAAAAAGGCAAAGAGAATGTGGTGGCGGATGCCTTATCTAGGCAAGAGCTTGAAAATGAAGTAACTGTGGCTCTAATTATACTTCTTAGCTGGGATTGACTCACTGAAATTAAAAGCCTCTATGACTCCGATGCAGAAATCACATCATTGTTTCAAAAACACAAAGACAGCAAATTGCCACCTCATTTTTTGGTCAAAGATGGGGCCTTATTCTACAAAAACAGAATTTATATTCCAACCAACTCAGATCTTATTGACAGAATCCTACACTTGGTGCACAGCAGCCCCTTAGGAGGCCATTTGGGATTTGATAAAACCCTACATCGACTCACTAAAGATTTCTTCTGGCCTGGTTTAAAAAGAGATATGAAATTCTTTTTTAGGAGTTGCGACACGTGTCAGATAGTGAAGGTGGATAATACACTACCTAGTGGACTCCTACAGCCTCTACCAATACCATCCAGCCCTTGGACATATATCTCCATGGATTTTGTAGAGGGCCTACCCACTTCTCAAGGTTTTAATGCTTTATGGGTAGTCATGGACAGATTTACAAAATATGTCCACTTCATACCTATTTCACATCCCTACACAGCTAAGGTGGTTGCTCAGTTGTTTATTAAGCACATCTTTAAGCTACATGGAATCCCCCATTCCATTATCTCATATAGAGACCCCACGTTCACTAGCAAATTTTGGAAGGAATTGTTCGCGTTGTAGGGTGTGCAACTTGCTTTCAGCACTGCATACCATCCTCAAACAAATGGTCAAACAGAGGTAGTGAATAAGTGGGTTGAAAACTACCTAAGGAGCTATGTCAGTGACAATCCTAGGGATTGGTCTAATTGGGTTGCCCTAGCTGAATGGTGTTATAACTCAACCCAACATGCCTCAACTAAGATTACCCCCTTTGAGGCACTTTATGGTTCTGTACCTCCTAAACTGACTAGTTACCTACCAAACACAGCAAGAGTGGCAGAGGTCGAAATTACCTTGCAGCAGAGAGATCAAATTTGGCACATGTTAAGACAAAACCTTGTTAGGGCCCAAGAGAGGATGAAGAAGTATACAGATAAACATAGGAAAGAACAACACTACCAAGCAGGGGACTAGGTCTATTTAAGACTGCAACCATATCGTCAATCTTCGATTCATCACAGACAGAGCTTTAAACTAGCCCCTCGTTACTATGGCCCCTTCCAGATCCAAGAAAAAATTGGTGAAGTGGCTTACAAACTCCAGCTACCTAGCACAGCACAGATACACAACGTATTTCATGTGTCTCAACTAAAGCAAACCCTAGCTCAAAACGTAAACCCACTGCCTACTCTGCCACCAGTTAACTCAAGGGGTGTTTTGAAACCAGAACCGGAGGAAATAATTTCAAGGAGGATGTGCAAAGTGAAGAACTTAACTTTAGTCGAAGTACTCGTCCACTGGCAAGGGCAACCCGTGGAGGAAGCTTCTTGGGAGCCTTACCGACAGCTATGCGGGGACTTCCCTCACCTTGTGGGCAAGGTTCTCTAAGGGAGGGGGAATTGTTACACGACGGTTGGAGGCAAGGTTGTGGAGATGCGCAACTGAGGAAGGGGCGTACGACGTGATAAGGAGATATGAAGAATTAGGGAAGAACAGATCGATAGATCCCTAAATTGGTAAGTGTAACTCTGGGCTTCATGGGCCGGAAGAAGGAGATAGTTTCGGGCTTAAGTGACAAGTGACGTGGGCCGGAAGTCTTACTTGACGGACTATAATATTATTTAGTTTCTTTTATTTCTACTGCAATAGTTATAGCCCATGATGTGTTAAATGGCAATTTAGTCATTTCCTGTTTTCAGTACTATTTAGGTCTGTCACTCTGACAGAGTTTGTTATGCAAAATCATCCAGAATATTCTGTACTCTCTGAGTTTGGAGGAGCCTCCCTCGAAGCAGGCCTCATTATCATTTCTATCAATACACTATTTGCCATTTCTAGTATCCATTCACATTCATTTTCCTATTTTACATTCATCCACTACACCTTTACTGTTACAAGGGATCAATAGTTAAATTTGGTTCTATATAATTTATATCTTAATCTAAGGAGTCAATGAGAATCAACAATAACTAGATATTTTCTCAAATCAAGAATGGGAAAGTACGTACGTAAAAGGTAACTTCTGGTGAACTGAAAAAGTATGTACATTTTACAGTTCAATAGACGCTAAATAGATTTATAAACTAGATGGAAGGAAGAAAATTGTACATTTATTTTCCATCCTAATTTTCTCGTCCGTGCCAAACACAAGCTGAAAGGGTGAAAACAAACATCTTGATCAGTTAGAAGCAAATTACAAACAATGCCTTCCATTTCCGATTTCAAATCAGCTTGCAATTTTTTTCTTCCATCCGCATTAAAAGTAGATATATAATATCATGTTCCTGTGTAGAGAAAATAGCAAATTATATTCTGCAGTATCCACCAGTTTAATGCCACTTTACCTTGTTTATATTGGGACTCGGATCAAACTCTATATGATTCATCAACTCCGTCTTGAAAGAACTGTTATAAAATGTTTCTGTTTTATATCTATAAAAGAAGTTTAGTTTCCTTTTATGAAAAACGTTTCTGCTTGTTTGATTGAAAAACTCTTAGTCTTAATCCCAAACAGAAAAGATCCAAGAATCATAAGATAACCGTTTGATATTTATACCACACACACAGAGATCAAGTATATTCCAAGGTACGACCAGATTACCAGATATTGAGCAGTAACGATCAATCCGTAGCACAAATATACAAGATCATAGCAGTTTATCAAGGAAGAAAAGAAAATAATGAAAGAAAGGAAAGAACACACCGATATACGTGGTTCGACCCTAATGGTCTACGTCCACGGCAGAAATGGGCCTCAGAGATCTTTATTGAGAATCAATACTTCACAGTGAAGCCTCAGTACATATAGTGTTACAGAACCATCACAGAACTCACAAGAAATCGCACAGATTTCTTCTCTCAAATGCAAACCCTAGAAACCCTAGAATCGCACCTCTTTCTCTCTGCCTCTCTGTTTCACACGATATGTACAGAATGAATCAAATCGCATAGGGTTACAGGTTAAAGATGAATATATATGTTACAACAGATGCTGCCACGTGTAATAAATCCAACGATACAACAAAGCAACTTCTCAGCTGCAGAAGTCACGAGCTCCTCACATGATTGATTAAAATGGTATTGCTTCAAGAGCCCAGATCAAGCCACATGTTCATCATCCAAAGGATCACCTAATAACAATATTAGAAATCACAGGCAACAAATAAAATGTATTGACATACATATTACAATTCTCCACCTTGGCAAAACATTTATTTTCCAAAAGGTTTATAAATAATTTCCTCATCATTGGCTCATTCCTGCGCTATCCCCCTATTGAGGACAGATAAAAGATTCCATACAAATTAAGTTCAGATAGTGTCTAAACTTAGGCCAAGAGACTGACTTGGTCATCATGTCTGAGGGATTATCCTCAGTTGAGACCTTTTTCACTCTTACTATTTTTTATTCTATAACATCCCTAACAAAATGAAGCCTCACATCAATGTGTTTGGACCTTTCATGGAAAACATAGTTTTTGGCTAAATGCAGTGTGCTTTGATTGTCACAGTGAACAGTGATGTCACCATTAAAAAAGTTTAACTCACTTGAAATGCCTTTTAACCAAATGGCCTCTTTAATGGCTTTTGTTAATGCTATATATTCAGTTTCTGTGGTGGACAAAGCCACCATAGATTGTAAATGGGATTTCCAGCTAATGACTCCCCCAAAAGCAGTAAATACATACCCAGTTAAAGACTTTCTAGTGTCTACACTCCCTGCAAAGTCAGAGTCTACAAAACCTGTTAGTTCATAGTCTTTCTCTATATTTTTCCCGAAACAGAGACCTAATTGAGTAGTGCCTCCAAGGTACCTTAGTACCCATTTAATAGCTTGCCAATGGGGCTTACCAGGGTTCCCCATAAATCTGCTAACTACACTCACAACATGTGTTAGATCAGGTCTAGAACAGATCATAGCATACATTATACTTCCTACCATGCTAGTATAAGGAATTTGATGCATGAAGTGAGTGTCAGATTCTGTTTTAGGGGCCTAATCTATAGACAATTTAAAATACTGACCTAAGGGTGTATTAACAGGTTTCACATGTTCCATACCAAATCTTTTAAGAATTTTAGAAATGTAATTTTTCTGAGACAAACATAGAGTTCTATTATTTCTGTCCCTTTCAATTTCCATTCCCAAAATTTTCTTAGCAGGGCCCAAATCTTTCATTTCAAACTCTGATTTCAGCATGCATTTAACTTGATCAATCAAAACAGTGTCTTTACAAGCCAGCAACATATCATCAACATACAAAAGGAGATAAACAAATATTCCTTTTTCTTCCTTGTAATAGATACAACTATCATAGCAGCTCCTTTTAAAATTATTGTCAATCATGTGTGTATCAAATCTTTTATACCACTGCCTAGGTGATTGTTTAAGACCATATAAAGATTTTTTAAGAAGACACACTTGATTATCTTTAATTTCATTTGTAAAACCTTCAGGAGGTTGCATGTATATTTCTTCTTCAAGTTCTCCATGCAAAAAGGCAGCTTTTACATCTAATTGTTCTAGATGCAGATTTTCAAAGGCAGTATAAGCAAGCAGTAGCCTAATAGAGCTATGTTTAACCACAGGAGAGAAGATTTCATTGAAATCAATTCCTTCTCTCTGTGTAAAGTCTTTGGCTACTAGTCTAGCCTTATGCCTTGACCCTTCTATCCCAGGTATGTTATCCTTCCTTTTATAGATCCATTTGGATCCTACAAGTTTAACCCCTTTAGGTTTAGGCACTAATACCCAGGTCTTAGAGGAATCCTTGCTAGCTACAGCTTCTTTATAAGTTTTTGGTTCCTGATAAACTATCTCATCAGCCACTGTCAAGGCAAACATTGTAAGTTCTGCTTGCCCATACCTTATTGGAGGTTTGATATCCCTTATTTGCCTATCTCTAGCTAGCTTATAGGAGCTAGCTCCACCTGAATCAGTGTCTCCTGAGTCCTCTCCATCAAGGTTACTATTTTCCCCAGTTTCAGATTCATATTGGGCATTTACATGCTCCACCTCAATCTGAGATCCCTTAGGGGACTTGACAGTTTCATGGTCTGCCTTTTCTTCATGTACCCGAGCCATGTGTGACTCATTAAAAGTCACATCTCTACTTACAATGCATTTATATTTACCAGGTCTCTCAACCCAAAGTTTATACCCTTTTACACCTTCAGGATACCCTATAAAAATGCACTTGAGTGCCCTAGGTTCCAACTTATCAGTTTTTGAATGTGCATAGGCAACACACCCAAAAACTCTTAGGTAGTCATAGTTGGAAGGTTTCCCAAACCATAACTCATGAGGGGTTTTAAATCCTATAGCTGAAGATGGACATTTGTTTATAAGGTGAACAGCTGTCATAGCAGCTTCTGCCCATAAAGTTTTGGGCAGCCCTGAATTTGATAGCATACACCTTACCCTTTCTAAGATGGTCATATTCATCCTCTCAGCTAGGCCATTCTGCTGAGGTGTTTCCCTCACTGTCTTATGCCTAAGAATTCATTCCTTTTGACAGTACATATTAAATTCATTGGACAGAAACTCTAATCCATTATCTGTCCTTAGAATTTTGAGTTTTCTACCCACTTGGTTTTCCACTAGAGTCTTCCACTCCTTGAATTTTTCAAAAGTGTCACTCTTGTTCTTTAGGATGTATATCCAGACCTTCCTAGAGTAATCATCCACCAAGGAGAGGAAATAACTCCCTCCACTATGTGAATTCACTCTAGTAGGTCCCCATAGGTCAGAGTGGACATAGTCTAGGGTTTGTTTGGTGTTGTGGGTTGCTGACTTAAAACTAACCCTCTTTGCCTTTCCCTAGATACAATCTTCACAGAAAGGTAAATTCCCTAGGTTTTGGTCAGTCAGTAGTCCCTTTTTTGTAGCTCTAAAAGTCCCCCTTGACTTACATGTCCAAGCCTCCTATGCCATAGTACAGCTTTATTTTCTACTATGCTTTGTGTTGGAGATGCTTCCCCAACAACTGTTTTTCCAAGTAAAGTATACAACCCATTTTTAATTACTCCTTTCATAACCACTAAAGAACCTTTAGTAACTCTAAGAACCCCTGCCTCATATTTGAAGGTATATCCTCCCAAATCAAGCATACCAAGAGAAATTAAATTTCTCTTTAATTCAGGTATGAATCTGACATCCCTCAAAATTTTTTCAATTCCATAATGCATTTTAAGTCTAACTGACCCTATTCCCATGACTTTGCAGGACTTGTTGTTTCCTAGAATTACTACCCCCCATCTAGCTCAGAGAAACTCTTAAACCATTCTCTAACTGGACACATATGAAAAGAGCAACCAGAGTCCATTATCCACTCTGTTTTTGAGTCAATCTCACTCACTGTGAGTACCTCAGCACTCTCATACCCTTCTAAAACTACAGAAGCATCCCCTGCCTCTTTAGTTTTATTCCCAAAGTTTGTCTTCCTATCAGGGCAATCCTTTTTAAAATGCCATTCCTTGTGACATTGAAAATATTTAAACTGTTTTCCCTTTGATTTAGACCTGAATTTCTTGTTTTTATTTTTGCCCCTCTTTTCTCTCTTTTCTGTTCTACTCCTAACAGTTAACCCTTCCCCATGATTTTGTTTGGTGTCCCCTCTATTTTGTAGTTCCCTTGTATGAAGTACAGATTGTACTTCATCAAGTGACAAGGAGTCTCTACCATACATCATGGTCTCTTTTAGGCTTAGATATGATGAGTCCAAAGAACTCATCAAGAGGATGGCCTGATCCTCATCCTCCACCTTAATGTCTATGTTAGCTAAGTCTAAAATGATTTTGTTGAACTCATCAAGGTGCTGCCCTATTTTGAATGTATACAGTTTGGTTTTCTTGTGTAGTCTGTTTGCTAGAGATTTAGTCATGTACAAGTTCTCTAATCTTAGCATATGCCTGCAGCAGTGTCCTCACTAGCCACCTCTCTCAGGACTTTATCCCCAAGAGAGAGAATTAGGGCACTATGGGCCTTCTGGAGGATGTCCTTATGGACAGCCCCCTTTTCTTCCTCTCTCGAGGAAGAGCCCTTCTGTTTCTCACCAAGGAGAGCTTCCTGTAGTCCATGTTGGACTAGTAGTGCTCTTATCTTAATTCTCCATAGGCCAAAATCATTATCCCCAGTAAATTTCTCTATATCAAACCTCATAGTCCCCATGAACCTAGGCTCTAGATACCAATTGTTATAAAACGTTTCTGTTTTATATCTATAAAAGAAGTTTAGTTTCCTTTTATGAAAAAAGTTTCTGCTTGTTTGATTGAAAAACTCTCAGTCTTAGTCCCAAACAGAAAAGATCCAAGAATCACAAGATAACTGTTTGATATTTATACCACACACACAGAGATCAAGTAGATTCCAAGGTACGACCAGATTACCAGATATTGAGCAGTAACGATCAATCCGTAGCACAAATATACAAGATCATAGCAGTTTATCAAGGAAGAAAAGAAAATAATGAAAGAAAGGAAAGAACACACAGATATACGTGGTTCGACCCTAATGGTCTACGTCCACGGCAGGAATGGGCCTCAGAGATCTTTATTGAGAATCAATACTTCACAGCGAAGCCTCAGTACATATAGTGTTACAGAACCATCACAGAACTCACAAGAAATCGCACAGATTTCTTCTCTCAAATGCAAACCCTAGAAACCCTAGAATCGCACCTCTTTCTCTCTGCCTCTCTGTTTCACACGATATGTACAGAATGAATCAAATCGCATAGGGTTACAGGTTAAAGATGAATATATATGTTACAACAGATGCTGCCACGTGTAATAAATCCAACGATACAACAAAGCAACTTCTCAGCTGCAGAAGTCACGAGCTCCTCACATGATTGATTAAAATGGTATTGCTTCAAGAGCCCAGATCAAGCCACATGTTCATCATCCAAAGGATCACCTAATAACAATATTAGAAATCACAGGCAACAAATAAAATGTATTGACATACATATTACAAGAACATTTGCACTTTTATTTTTGTTTTGCATTAATTGCACTTTTGCGGATTTTTAGGGAAATTGTCTAGAGATCAAGAGGCTAGGCTATTAATATATAAACAAATTAAAAGAGAAATTATATTTACAATTATAAAAAAAATTTGTGTATAAAGCACACTTTCCATATCGTTGATATAGTAAAACTTGGTTTGCAAATGAAATTTAAAATTTAAATATCTTAATTTTCATGTCAACGGCATGAAGGATAAGCTTTACACATTGACTTAAAATAGAAGAATTTCGTAAGAATCTAGTACTTATGGTCATACATAAGTAAACAATACAAATATCTATTTTGCGATCATTAAAGATGGTGGTTCAATAGTTTATGAATAATTTTTTTCATCAGTTATTATTTACTGTATATTTTCAACTCTAAAAAATAAAGAAAAGGTTGTCAAGTATGGGGTATGGGGGTAAATAGTAGTTGATACATAATAAAAACCATAATTTACGGGTTACTCCCAAGTGGTTTGAAATCTGAATACGAATTCACTTTAGATTATTAATATTAGCCGCCTAAAAATTTAGTGAATTCTCTAGTTAAATAGGGTTTAAGTTATGGCTCTAACCTGATAAGCACATGCGGCTTCCAGCCATTTAGGTGTACCTATTACTTTGGAAACTACATCACATATTTTTCTCTCCTTAGCTTTTGTTAGAATATCATGTTAGCATATTACCATATTCAAAATATATTCATAATATTTTAATATGTACGGTAATATGATAAGGTAATATGACTTTATTTAATTTATTGTGTAAATTTATCAATATCAATTAGTATCATTGATTGATTGTATTTTTATTATTTCTCTAGTCATGTTTTCTTGTAAATAAGAACATATGTTTTATATTAAACAACAACTGATATAATAAAAACAATTATGCTACAGGTACCCGGCGTTGGGTACCTGTTGCGGAGTTGTGTGACGTGGTTAATGCCACGTCACTTTTATATTATTATTTTAATAAATAAATTTAAAAAAAAAAAAACTCGAAGGTTAGGCTCCCACTGTAATACCACATCCCAATCTCCTAAATCTCACTGAAGAACCTTCCACTGTGAAGGGGAGGCTTGGATTTCACACGAAGGGGGGACGAAGGGGTTGTCGAGACGAAGGGGAGAGATTCCGTCAGGCTAAAGGGATTGAAATGTTTGAAGACCAAAAATCGCTGGAGTGAATCGAAGCTTCTTGAAATGGAATGGAGGGTATGAACAGATTGGAGTGAAATCGCTGGAGGGAAAATTGATGAAGACGAAGGATCGCTGGCGGAGTGAAATTTTTGAAGACGAAGGGGAGAGGCAGAGGTCTGGCGTTTCCATTTTTACTTGGGCGGGCGGGTAGGCAGGCGAGAGAAATCAATGGCGTCGAGGATGAGAACCCCGAAGGTGAGCAGGAACCTTGATTTGGTTCGTGGTATCGGCAAATACTCGAGGTCGAAGATGTACCACAAGAGGGGCCTCTGGGACATCAAGGCCAAAAACGATGTTAACCTGGACAAGTTTGATGACAAGTGTTTTGCAAAGGAAGTTCAGAAGAAGAAAAATAAGGGAGAAGGCCAGTTTTTCGAGTCAGATAGAGAGGAGAAAAATGCACTCCCACAAGAGAAAAAAAGATGACCAGAAAGCAGTTGATGCACCATTGATAAAATCCATCAAGGGAGTTGCAGAGTTGAAGAACTACTTTTTTTTTTTTTTTTTTTTTTTACCATAACCAAACTACGTTTTATTCCTCCTCACTTAAGGTGGAGTTGAAGAACTACTTAGCCACAAGGTTTTCTCTCAAAGCAGGCATGAAACCTCACGAGCTGAAATTCTAGTGCACTAGAAAAGGGTTAGGGTTGCTTCTATTCATCACCCTACTTTTCTCTGTTTGAACTTTGTCTTAGTAGTTGTACTCTTCTAGGTGTTGTTCTCGGTGATGGTTTGTTAAAGGGATTTTCCTTGTTCCAATTTTGGTCATCGTGATGCAGCTAACTACAAATATATGTTACATGTGAGTGGTTCTGTTTAAAAAATAAAAATAAAAAAAAATAAAGAAAAGGGGAGGGGGGAAAGACAAAGAAGATGAAGGAAGACGAAGAGACGATGAAGGAAGACGAAGAGAAGTCTCACTTTCTTCTGGCGTCCACGTGGAGGCCCGTGTACGCAGGGTGTCCCCCTCTCAAGTGCAAATAGCATTTACTAATAAAAATGTAACCCTTAAAAATCTCTCTTTTTCCGTCTCCCTTCCCCATCTCTCTTTTATATATATATATATTTATTTATTTTCTACATGATATGGAGTCCTTGGTCAACGTGGCTCGATTTTGTAGACTACTTTAAAAAAAAAAAAAATACATTCCTCTAATTTTATCTCTCAAAAATTTTTTTAATTTTATTTGCTATCTTTCTCATCCTTCCTCCTCAAACCCATCCGGTGAGAAAACTATGGAAGCAATCTTTCCAACCGTTCGAACCCCCAACATATCACGAAGACTCTCTCTCTCTCTCTCTCTCTCTCTCTCCACCATCCCCTTTGTATGATGGTAGCCTCGATTCTCCCCTTGTTCTTGACATTGATCTTATTCCACTCCATGAAAAGTTGGCTACGTAAAAAAAAATTGGCATTCCGAGAAAAATGAGCATTTATAATGAGTTATTTGTGATAAAAATGATTATTTGTGACAATAATAGACTTATTTTGACAAAAAATAGTCATTTTAGCTAAAAATAACTGGTAACAAAGATACTATTTTTTGTAGTGTGGTGTATTGAGAACTTTTCCAACATCCTATTTTTTGGCAAGCTCTTTGCCTCTCAGTGCTTTCCAACCTTCAATGTACTTGTTCTTAAATCAAATGCCAGAATTAAGCTCACATGGTACAGATCATCCGATTTGTGAAAGACCCAATCCCAATGCTAGGGTATTTTTTAGCGTCCTTTTTTCCCGACAAGCTTGTTGCCTTCATGCATCTACAAAAACCCGATTCCACACGCTATAACATTCATGCATCTCGAACATCATTATTAGCTGTGAGTCTTCTCCGTTTTTAACTAGGTTTCGACCTTCTAATTTTGGTCCTATAGCTTAGTGTGGCCATATATAACTCATTGTTGGCCACACTCCAAATTTGATGTTCCAGTTGGACACTCCAGATTTAATGTTTCAATTGAGTTTCGACCTTCTAATTTTGGTCCTATAGCTTACTATGACCATATATAACCCATTGTTGAACACCATTTTCACAATTTCATTGGTGATCAATGGATAAAAAGTTTTATACTCAATTTTATAATTTAAGATATCAAAGTTCTTCATTTTGAGTTGAGGGGATGTTAGGATATTACCATACATAGAATATTTTCACAATATTCTAGTATGTATGATAATATGACATATTGATCTCTAACAAGAACAAAAGAAACCCTAGAATCCGAATGAAAAGCAATATCGAATATAGAGAGAAATCTGGAATTATCCGATTATGTACACTGTGCAGCTATTTATACAAAGGGAAAAAGAACTAACCTAATTACAAGCAAAAAGGACCAAAATGCCCTAAACAAATAAGAAAGACTAAAATACCCTACTATACAACACAGAATCTTTAAGTTATATAATCGTCTATATACAAAGAGAATAATCTACAATAATTATAAATACTTTACAATTTAATACCCCCCTTCAAGATGGAGAGTATATGGAATATAGTCCCATCTTGGAAATCAGAAACTGAAACTGATGAGATCCCAAGGCTTTGGTCAATACATCGGCCAGTTGATGTTGAGATTGGATATGAAAAGTTTTAATGATGCCAGCTTGGAGTTTGTCCCGAATGAAATGGCAGTCAAGCTCAATGTGCTTTGTACGCTCGTGAAATACAGGATTGGCGGCAATGTGAAGGGCAGCTTGACTGTCACAAAAAAGATGAGCACTATTAGTATGAGTTATATTAAGATCAGACAAAAGGGATAAGAGCCAAACTATTTCACAAGTGGTGGATGCCATGGCCCTATATTCAGCTTCAGCAGAGGAGCGTGAAACAGTCTGCTGTTTCTTGGTTTTCCAAGAAATTAAAGAGTCACCAAGAAATACACAAAAATCAGTAGTTGATCTCCTACTATCCGGGCAAGATGCCCAATCAGAATCTGCAAAAGCTTTAAGTGTTAGATTATTGTGAGCTGGAAAAAAAAAAGACCAAGTGAATGGTGATTTTTAATATATTGTAAAATCCTGTGGGCTGCAGCCAAATGAGGAAGTCTAGGGCAGTCCATAAACTGACTAAGCCTCTGAACTGAGTAAGATAAATCTGGTCTTGTAAGAGTAAGGTAGAGAAGTCTACCAATCAATCTTCGATAAATGGTAGGATCAGGCAACAAGGGACCAGCAGTTTTACTAAGTTTCAAATTTTGCTCAATAGGAAAGGAAACTGGTTTACAAGCTAAAAAATCAGCATCTTGTAAGATTTCTAGAGCATATTTTCGCTGGCATAGTGAGATGCCACTAGATGATCTAGCCACCTCTAAGCCTAAAAAAAACTTAAGGGGCCCAAGATCCTTCAGCTTAAATTTTTCATCAAGTAAATTCTTTAAGGAGTTCACAGATTCCATATCATTACTGGCTATCAAAATGTCATCAACATAAACCAATAGAGCAATAAAAGAGGGACCATCAGATTTAGTAAACAGAGAATAATCAGATCTGGATTGTATAAATCCCAACTCAAGAAGAGTATTAGAGAATTTAGAGAACCACTGTCGAGAGGCCTGTTTGAGGCCATAAAGGGACTTATTCAGTTTGCAGACTTGGGACCCCCCTTTAGTATGAAAACCAAGGGGTAATTTCATATATACCTCTTCGGAAAGATCACCATGTAAAAAAGCATTATTGACATCAAGTTGAATAAGATACCAATTTTTTACAGCAGCAACAGCCAACAAAGTTCTTACTGTGGTCATTTTAGCAACAGGAGAGAAAGTTTCAAAATAATCGAAACCTTCTTTTTGTGTGTAACCTTTAGCAACCAATCTAGCTTTGTATCTTTCCACAGAACCATCGGAACGATATTTTATTTTATAAACCCATTTACAACCAATTGGTTGTTTATCAGGAGGTAAAGGAACAATAGTCCAAGTATTATTCAGTTCTAAAGCAGCAATTTCAGCAGTCATGGCATCTCTCCAATGAGAGTGCCTGACTGCTTGATGATAAAAAACAGGTTCAATGTCAGAAGAGATAGCAAGAGCAAAAGATTTGTGATTAGAGGATAAGTGCTTGTATGAAACAAAATTAGAAATGTCATATTTTATAGGAACAGATTTAGAGTGTGCAGTGGATGAATTACAATAAAAATCTTGTAAGTAACCAGGGGCACCTCGTATTCTGGTAGACCTTTTTGGAGGTGAGGTTGAAGAGGGAGGGGAAGAAACATCATTAGTGGATAAAACTTGAGGAGAAGAGTTAGTAGGATGAGGAGAAGCTTCATGTGATGCTGTTGAATGAAACATATCAAAAATGGATGGTTGAGAGGGAGCAGGAAGAGGAAGAGATAGGGAAGGAGAAAGAAAATCAGTTTTGAAAGATTGGAAAGGGAAAATATGTTCATGAAAAATAACATTTCGTGAAATAAATGATTGATTTGTTTTAAGGTCATATAATTTGTATCCTTTGATGCCAAAGGGATACCCAAGAAAGATACAAAGCCTAGCTCTCGGGTCAAACTTTGTTCTTGCCCTTTGCAATGTAGATGCAAAGCACAAGCAACCAAAGACCCTTAAATGATCATATGAAGGAGAGGAGTGACATAAAAGTTCTATAGGTGATTTATTTTGAGTGTTAGGAGATGGTAATCTGTTAATTAAATAAGTGGCTATTAAAACAGCATCTCCCCAAAAACTTAGAGGCAAATGAGATTGAAATAAAAGGGCACGAGCAATATTAAGAATATGTTGGTGTTTCCTCTCCACAACTGAATTTTGTTGTGGAGTTTCAACACAACTATGTTGGTGGAGAACACCTTTAGAGGCAAGATATGAAGATAAAAAGAATTCAGTACCATGATCAGTGCGAATCTTTTTGATCTTGGTACTGTATTGAGTTTTAATCATTTTGAAAAAATTTTGAATTAGAGAAGAAACTTCAGATTTATTTTTAAAAAGATAAACCCAAGTAGCTCTCGTACAATCATCAACAATGGTTAAAAAAAATTTGTAACCTTCGAGGGTGGGAACCGAGAAAGGACCCCAAACATCACAATGTATAAGATCAAAAGGTAAAGATGAAATGTGATTAGAATTTGGAAAAGGTAACTTTCGTTGTTTAGCTAATGGGTATACTATGCATGGATCATTAGACAGAGTCAAATTAGGAACAATAGCATGCAAAAAAGACATTCTTGAAGTAGATGGATGGCCTAAACGACTGTGCCATAGGTAAAACAAAGAGTTATTTGATGAACTAAAGTAAGCAGAGGATAACAAAGTACTAGTCTCATTACAGTTTATATGGGAACAGCTAAAGGAATTGGAAGGGAGGCAGGGAACTCTGGTTGTTGCAAAGTATAGAGACCTTTAGTTTATTGTGTAAATCAATCAATATCAATTGGTATCATTAATTGATTGTATTTTCGTTATTTTTCTAGTATCATTCCTTTATAAATAGGGACATATGCTATGTATTCAATAACAATTAATATAACAACGATGTGGCCCTTAAAGTCTCTCTTTCTTTCTCCCTTTCCCATCTCTTTTTTCTATTTTCTATTTTTTTTCTACAACTTTAAATCTTGAAATTAAACCATTATTATTAAACTAACAGTGTTTATATGGCCTTGGATTAAATTTTGTGATTCTGATTCATATGAGTTGTGATTCTGATTCTGATTCTGATTCATATATGATTATGAAAAGGTCCCAATTTAATACAGTTAGGCTAAGTTCTTTGAGATATAAGAACCCTACGGTTGGTGAATTTGGTATTTTGAAATATAATTTTGTGTAATTATTTTTATAGGTCAAGCATCTTGCATCTCTTGATACACAATACACAATTCTGGTTGCAAAAACTTGGCTATTTCAAACTTTGAGCTCTTTGCCTACTGAATGTGCTCTGAAATACTTGCTGTATGAATAATGGGTTGTTTGCCGCATGAGCAGAGCTAAGTTACTGGCTTGTTTGATGCGTGAGTAGAAAGAATGATAGTCAGGCTGCACAACTTCCTATTCTCTTTTAAACAACATTATTATCACTATGCATTAGAAAGGACTTTGCGCTTTAGGCACTTTTTGTTTTCTGAATGATGGCCTCTTATCAAAATGTTGTATGCGATAAGAAGAGGCACTAGAGCAGCCAAGTCCAACCAGTTGGAATGTGCAAAGGGCATGCCATACAATTTTCCTAGCTTGAACTGCAAAAGTCCCAAAAATACATTCAATATTTTCAAGAGTCCCTAAAATACATTCAATACACACAAAAAATCCCTGGAATATATTAAATACTTCAAAAAATATTCAATATTTCCTCAATATTTCCAAAAGTCCCTAAAATACATTCAATATTTTCCCTAAAATACATTCAATATTTTCAAAAGTCCCTAAAATACATTCAATACTTCCAAGAAAGTCCCTGGAATACATTAAATACTTCAAAAAATATTCAATAAGGCCAAAAATCCCTAAAATACATTCTCAATATTTTCCAAAAGACAAAAAGTCCCTAAAAAAACATTCAATATTTCCAAAAATCCCTAAAATACATTCAATGCTTCCAAGAACATTCAATACACAAAAAGTCCCTTCAATCATATCATTAATTTCATCCCCGACTTTGGTTCCTCAATTTCATCACCACCATCCATTTGGACACACTCAAGTGCCCCGACACTGCCATTCTCGATTTCCTGTGAAACAATTATATCCTTTTTACCCTCCTCATCACGTCTAGATGTAGGCAATTGCCAGTATTTTCAGCCAGCCAGCATTATGAAGAAAAGTAGCAGTCCATAGTTGAAGCGTAGCAGCAACCGAAACCTGCAGCACCACAATTACAGGGAAATAAAATAGAAAGTTTGATATCAATAGCTGACATGTTCAAGTAGGTCTCAATATACTATAAAGAATAACAAAAATCTTAAAGGAGAAACTATCAATGCAAAAATTGAGAAAGCTTTAGGGAACATCGAACATGCATGCTTCAAATCCTTGGAAAATTCTTGCCTCCTTTAGACGTGAAAAGAAAGGTTCCACTAGATTCAATCCATCATTGGTTTGGTGCTAAAACAAAAATAAATTATCCCCCCAAACTCCAATGATTGGTTGTAGAGTGGGCACATCCTAACTACTAATTCATAATATTATTGTTCTTGAGCCAATTATTCATAAAGGTGCATGCAGGGCCTTCTTGTTCTTGAGCCAATTATTCATAATATTATTTATCAGTTCAATCTCTTCTGTTTGCAGAAGAGCCAAACCTACTAATTAATGAGAATCAAAGGGTTTATGTGAAGTATCAACGATGATATTGCAAAATTAATCTCCACAGATGTTGCCGTGCAAAATAAGTCATGGATTAATGCCAAAACTGCTATAAATTATAATCTTATATATATATATCCTGAATATCATGAACCATGCATTATCGATTGATACAAAGTTGACATCAATATCATCCTCAATGTCAAAATTAAAAATGAAACCAATCTTAGATGGCATGTACCCCAGAAATTTAAGATGAGCAGCAAATATTTGATTAAATACCACTATAACTACTCTAGATATTGGATCTCCCCATTTAAGAATCCTCATGATACCTTTCCATCTCGACAATCGCAGCTAACAATGCAATCTTGGTAGGCCTTTAGGTTAGTTTCTCTCTTGTTTTGTGGGTAGGGCAGGACTCATGAGTTGATGGGATAGGTTGATCTCCCTCACTGAGAATCCATCTGGATTCTATTATTTTGTGGAGGGTGGATTGTCACAAAAAGCAGCTGCTTGAAATCATTTATGCTACTACCTCTGTTTCCTTTTCTTCCCCCAAATTTAAGAATGAGTTGGATTAGTTCATCTATAAGTTGTACTCTTGGAAACATTTGTAGTAGAGGTGCCATCACAATAAAAGATTAAAAGAAAATTTCAGATTTCCCGAATAGAATATCACGTACACTATCATGGCATGCAATTCCATTGAAAATCTACTAAGGTTGCTTTGTTTAATCTCTTCTCATTTCAAAACTTAGAAGCATCAATGTGGTTTAATGGTCTTTGAATCTCTTCTCATTTTGTTGTGTAGAAATCTTAAGTTTCAAATGGGTAACAATATTGGCATGATCTTCAACACTTTATATATAAAATTAATTACACAAGACCGAAAATGGGTTAACTTTTCTTAGCATATGTTAAAAATGGGTTTGTAAGTAGACTTTTTGTAGACAAAGAATAGTGCTTTCCAGCTCTGATATTTGAGAAAAAGACTTCGCATTTCGCCTTCTTAATTCGTTTTAATGACAGAATAACAATAAGAACAACTTCCAAAGATGAGAATGTGTGCAGACCAACAAAAAATCAAGTCCAAAGAAGAGAAAGAAATACTAGAAGAATCGGTGGTGGAACAACCTTTCTGTGACTACACAGATCTGGATGAACGTGTCCAACCCACGTTGACGGCGGCTGAAAACTGCACATGTGACAAACGACGACCCCCAAAACCGGTTCTTCAGTCCACGCCGGTGACGGAATCTTCAAGACGATGGGTCTCTGGGTTCTGCAGCTCGCTTCGGGAGTTTTTGTTTCGTTTCACTCATTTTCCCTCCCAATTGGTATTTCATTCCCCTTTCTTTTTCTTTTCTTTTTTTTTAACATCGATTGATGTAGCACTGCCACGTCAGCCGGTTCAGCGCGGAACCGCCAGCGGTGGTTGTACGTAGAAGTATTGTTCTTCTACATACAAGGGAACTGCAAACCGATTGCGTACCAAGAAGGTGACATGGCAGGGTAGCAGGGGCATTTACGTAATTATTGAAAGTAAAAAAGAAAAGAAAAGCAATTAAAACAAAGAAACCAGAGCTGTCTTCCTCCTCAAATCGGCAACTTTTCTGGGCTCCCAAATCGAACATCCCACTTCTATCCATCTCCCCACATCTCTTCCTCAATGAAGCAACTCCCCTAAATCTCTTACTCTGAGCGCGGCGGTAAGGTTGATGTGAAGAAGTGTACTCTGCACGTTGCGACGACCTTCTCTTCGATTGAAAAAAGGAAAAGACAGACTATCTCCTCAACACTTCACTATTTTTGCAACAAACTTCCAAGAGCAAGAAAGGTGAACCATCTGGCTTTTGCTCTAAAATTTCCTCAACACTTCAGTGTTTTTGCAACTAAAACTTCCAAGAAGCATGCTTCAGTGTTAAAACCCCCGTAAGAAGGGGTTAAATATTAGCCATGAGGAGTGAAAAAGAGAGGAGCTTTTGCTCGAAAAGAGTCACCCACTTTCTAGGATTAATTAGGATTTATGCTCTTTTTTTTCTCTTTTTCTGATGAAGGCACCACTTTACTCTCTGTTACTGCTTTTGAGGGGAAATTAGACTCCATGCTATTTAAATCTAATTAAAGTAATTAGTCTTTTGAGGGATATCGAACAGATAATCACAAAAATCTTTCACATTAGCAAACTTAAGTAAAAAGTAAAAATAAAAATAAAAAAGATTTGCCCCACGCACCTAGGGAATCTATAAATAAATAATTAAGTCTAAAATTTTGAATGAGTGGTTTCAATTATGGCTGCTTTTGGATTCAAGGCTTAGCTTGGAACTTCATGAAAAATCTAGTTTGGGGAATTTCATACTTCAAGAAAATCATCTAAAGCAAAACTTTTATTAGTTGTACAGTTCTAATTATGTTTAGCATTCTATAATTTAGAATATCCACTTATTATGAACTTAGTTTGTGATTTTTAAGAAGTTTCAAATATTTGAAGTTCTTTTTTACATTGCTTGGATTTGAAATCCCAAGTATGTTAAAAATCAGTAAATGCGGCAAATCTGGTTGTATGATTGTGTAGTCCCTTTGATATAAAATTTAGAATAGGCCAGCCAGTTGATTTTCCTTGATCCAAAGATTTGATTTGTCTGTTTCCATCTAGCTAGCTAGGACTAGCTTTAATTAATTTTGATCTATCATCAAATCTTTAGTTTGACATTAGATGCTTTCTTTGTGAGACAACAAATTAATTTAGTGACTAACAAGTAGATGAGTCAGTAGTACTGGATGCCAGAAGATTTCCTAACCTTTTTTTTTTTTTTAGCTAGGGCAGGTCTTTTCAAACACTAATCACCCTGTAATTACTATCTTCATCCTAATCATGATAGATCCTAAAGAAATAACATGTTTATAGATCGCATGATGTTAGGCTGAAATATTGACTCTGTTTTACTTCGCATGATGTTATTTAACGTTTTAACTCTTAATTTATGTTCTACTATGGTCATAGATGCAACTTGACCTGGATGGGACACAGCCGAAGGGCACGGATGGGACACAGCCGGAGTACTTATTGTAGTTCCAGACTTGGTGTTATAGTCTTGTTGTTGAAGTACCTGAGAAGCTTTGTTATAATGCTTGAACTTTGTTAGTAAAGTGGTCTAGATTTGGTATTGGGGACTTTGTTAAACTGGGTTGATTACTGTTAGTGTTGTTTGGTTATTGAAGTTCTAGATTTGGTGTTATTAGGTATTTTTGTTGTTTTTTATCTTTAAGATTTGGTGCATTTTTGTTGTTATTGAAGCTCCAAATTTGTTATTATAGACTTTGTTATTGACGTTTGAGAGGTTGTGGTGACAGATATTTTGGTTATTGAAGTTACAGTGTTTGTGTTATTAGTGACTTTGGCACTAATGGATTTGGTTCTACTCTTTCAATTAGTTCCAGATTTGGTCTACTCGATTACAATCTGTTTTCGTCAATTATGTATTTTAAGATTTTTTTCAAAAGACTGAAATCTAATGGCATGCATCTCAGGTTATATGGGAACAAACAAAGTAATGAGAAATACACAATATTTACTGAGATAATGTCAAACAATTTCAATTGTTTAGATGTCAGAGAAAAAGTAACCATAGGAGCAACATTTTTGTGTCGAGCTTCCTGCCTGAAGTGGCTGCGTGGGGCTGAAGCTCCAGATTAATTCATGCATGCAGTGCACAGAAAGTTTTAAGAAAACAAATATTCATTCACCGGAACTACAATCAGATTGACCAAAATAAGGTTTATCCTTATCCTTGAACACTTCATCTGATATCTATACATGAGAGTGAAACCAACATCAAACACCAACACAAAAATAAAACACCAAAATCCATCAGCAAGAGGTATTGACGTTGTGTACAAATACAACACTTACTACACAATTACATGACCCAAAAGTCCAACAGATTCCCAATAGCATTCTCATCATTCTCAGCATTCCCAATAGCATTCTCATCATTCCAGTAGGCACGAGCAAGAGATAGAAGTGTTGTGTACAAATCCAAAATAGCAATGGCGACATCCTCTGTAACCTGTGAGACCTGCATTTACAAGTTAAGCATGCATGTTCTGGTTAAAAAAAAATCTGGATCCTATAAATACTTTCAGTAAATCACTTACGCTGTTTTGATGCTTTTAGCAACTTGTAAAGAATTTGGGTCACCCTCCACAAGATATATCAGCCTCTTAAGTCCACACCTCTTACAAAAAGCAATTTAACATCCAAAAAAGTCAAGATGATATAAATTAAAGATGAACATAAGCAGAAGATGAGACAGAGTAGCAAACTCTTGCACAGGCAAACTGAAATCCTAATACTAAAATTACTAGGAAAGAACTTCAAATGCTCTATCCTTAAGCATGCTCAACAGACCACAATGACCCCAACATTATTTGCAAAAACCAAAAATAAGAATTCAGAAATTGAAGGTAGCCAGTTGTAAGAAGTGAATGAATAAGCAAATATGTGGTATCTACCAACCAAACGACTGAAAATATGCAATTGCTCAATGAAAAGTAATTTCTCATAGTAGAGAAATTAGTTGATATTTTCTCTCAAGTACTGTAATAGAAACAAGTTTCATTTTTTCTTTTCTTATCGTGTATAAATATATGCAATTGCTCAATGAAAAGTAAGTTAGAATTTCCAACAACTCTGCTTTTCTAACATCAGGCACTGGGTAAGTTTGCATTATGACCCAGGTGAAATTGGTGTTGAATTTCACGCTCTTAAATTGAAGTTTAGTGAGGCAAAACCTAAATTCAAAAGGCATAATCTTTTCCTATGATGCAAAACCTAAATTCAAAAGGCATAATCTTTTCCTATGATGCAAAACCTAAATGCAAAACCACAAAATCAAAATATATGCACAACACAATTAATACTCTGCATTTACCTGTTACACAAAGAGAGAGAGAGAGAGAGAGAGAGAGAGAAAACCAGTGGTCGTAGCTGTGTTTGTGCGGAAGAGGCGCAACGAAGGCACGCGGAGAATATTAGGGCTCGGACCAAAAAATAAGGGTTAAACCAGAGAAGAGAAATGGGAGCTTCCGACGGCTTCAAGAGAGGAGACCCGACGGCCTAGAGAAGAGAAGCAGACTGTGTGTGCATCATCAGGCCTCCAACCAGAGAAGATAGAAGGGCGATTCGGGGCTGAAAGCAGAGAAGAAGAAGAAAAATAAGAAGGTGCCTTTAGCATTAGGGGCTCAAAACATTTCATTTTGATAAGCTTAACTTTAATTCAGTCCGTCTCGCCCAATTCCTTCAGCCCAGTTTCATTAAACTTATGCAAACTGCACCGTTTCACTTGCCACGTTGGATGGGTGCGCAAACCACTTACGCAGATCACCTGCAACAAGAGTTTTTCCAAATAGAATTACTCAAAATTTCATCCCCTTCCTCAGCGCTAAGCCGCTATCCCCTTCTCAGATCAAGTTTGCCGTCACCGTCGCCTTCCCCAGCTTTAGTTCGTCGTCCCCTTCCTCTATTTCTTCAACTCTGAATTGGACATCTCTGTCTAACACCTCTGCCTTAAAGTCCATCCTTTCCTCAGCCCTTACCGTCGTCCCCTGCTCGATTTCGATTTGTGTGTTATATAGCGTCGATGGTTGACCTCTACCACTGGTGCATTATGTTCGACAAGCAATGTGGGGTAGATGGAATCTATATGGATTTGGGTTCTCGTTTTTCATGACATTGGTTGTTGTTTCGGGTATGAGGGGATGTTTGTCGCTTAACAGTGAAGGTAATTATCATTTGAGCATCCATGTTTGTCCTTTTATAATATTAATGTAAGATGTTGTCTAATGTTTGTTCCAATTTGGAGTGTGAATGCAGGATTGACTTTGTTGGATTTCTGGTCGAGAATAGATTAGGATCCTTATGGTGTACTTGCCAATTGGAATCTAATGACACCGATCCTTGCGAGGTGGTCGGGAGTTCATTGCATGGATGGTGAAGTGCAAATATTGTAAGTCTCTTTTGCATGAATGGCATTGCAAAAAATATTATTTTTAAGGATTATATTATTATAGTTTTCTTCTTTTCATAATTGTCTGATGAGAGAAGCTTCAAACCGGATGGGTGTCGTTTTCCATTTTACACCCTCTAATAGGAAATAGACATGTAAGGGATTTACTTATTTTACAGTGGAGCTTATTTCATTCAGTACTTTCTCTTTGATCTCTCTGTTCTCCCTCTTTTCTCTTTTCTCCCCCTCCTCTCCTGTTCACCACGCACATTCAATTAAAATCAGCTTGCTTTCCTCACATTCTATAGGAAAAGACACCATCAGAAAGTGCGGAAAAGCATTTGAACATGAAATTTAGAATGATCAATAACTAAAAGAGAAAGGAATGAAAAATAAATTCAAATTCATCCAAGCGTGCTTTTCTTTCATTTTGGTAAGGCAAAATCAGAGTCCATTTTTAAGATCACACACATATATTAATCGAAAAACCCAAGGCTAAAAATTTAAAGCCTTCAAAATTCGCAAAATGAGAGGACCATTTTTTAACCCACTTTTGTCACAACATGGTTGCTATAAGAAATAACACACTGCCTTTGATAGGAAAAACAATCCACTCTATATTGATTCAGTCTTTGAATAGATATATACAAAACTTAAGTTCTATCTATGTAAAGTATATAAAGTCTGTAATTTAAAAATATACAGTAGTTACAAAACAAGGAAGGAAGAAACGTATGAGTTGATTTTCCTTGGCTGTCACAGATTGCTGAAATCTTGGATATGCTTGGCTGTCACAGCTTCTAATTTTGGTTAGTATCTTTTTCCTTAATACGCCCCCGCAAGATTGGACTACCGTCAGCTAGACCAAGCTTGAGCCTCAGAAGTTCTGTACGCTGCTTTGAGAGGGGCTTTGTCAGTAAATCTGCAAGCTGATCCTCAGTGTGAACATGATGAACATGAAGTGTGCCTCTTTGAACTAAGTCACGCAAAAAATGTAAATCGATTTAAATATGCTTCATTCTTGAATGTTGAACTGGATTGAAGCTCAATTGAGTTGCAGCACGATTGTCACAAAGAAGTAGAGGTGGTGCCTTAAGTGAAAAACCAAGTTCATGAAAAAGTGCTAACAGCCACATAGTTTTCGATGCCACATTTGCAAGTGCACGATATTCAGCCTCGGTGGAGGAGCGGGCAACAGCTTTTTGTTTCTTGGAACTCCATGAGATAGGATTGGAGCCAAGAAAGGTGATGTATGCCGAAGTGGAAGTGCGATCATCCTTGTTTCCAGCCCAGTCAGCATCACTATATACTGTCAAGCATGGAGAAGCTAATTTTTTTAGTTGGATCCCATGGAATATTGTCTGCTTTAGGTATCGCAGAAGCCTCTTAGTTGCTGTCCAATGAGTAACGGTTGGCTTATGCATGAACTGTGAGAGTTTGTTGACAGCAAAAGAAATGTCGGGTCGAGTTAATGAGAGATATTGGAGACTGCCTATCAATCTTCTGAACTCGATACTATCAACAGCCGCTGTACCATCAATCAAACAAAGAGAGGTTGTGGTTGAGACAGGTGTTGATACATCCTTAGCACCACTCATATTTTTTGTTTGAAGTAGGTCCCGAATGTACTTGTGTTGGGAGAGAAATAAACCTGCACAAGTATTAATAACTTCGATCCCAAGAAAAAAAATGAAGAGCACCCATGTCCTTCAATGAAAACTGATCCCTAAGTTTTGAAATAACCAAGTCCACAAACTTCTTGTCACTGCCCGTAATAACAAGATCATCAACATAGACAAGGAAATAACAAGTGATTGAGTCATGTCGATATATGAACAAAGAAGAATCAGCTTTGGAATTATAAAAATCAAGTTGAATAAGAGCATTCTTCAAAGCTGAATACCATGCACGAGGGGCTTGTTTAAGCCCATAAATTGCTTTGTTTAATCGACAGACATAATCAGGTTTTGAGGGATCTTTGAAACCAGGGGGTTGCACCATGTAAACTGTTTCTGTCAATTTTCCATGCAAAAAAGCATTATTGACGTCCATTTGTCTTAACTCCCATCCATTCATAGTGGCAATTGTCAAAACTGTCCGAATAGTTGCCGGCTTAACTACAGGACTGAACGTCTCCTTATAATCAAGGCCAGGACGTTGATTGTACCCTTTGGTAACAAGTCTGGCCTTGAACCGATCTAAAGAACCATCAGCCTTCCTTTTAACTCTGAAAACCCATTTACATCCAACTGGGTTACATTTTTCAGGGGCGGGAACCAAGTCCCATATGCCATGTCTCATGAGAGCAGTGAGCTCACTGGACATAGCTTCACGCCATTGTGGATGAGCCACAGCTTGGGTAACACACGTTGGTTCAAGAGTTGATGGGAGAGGATGTTTTGGGACGGTGTGAATTTGCTTGGGTTTAAAAATATTGTTCATTGACCGTGTGGTCATCGAGTGGGTTCGGGAAGGCTGATTTTCTGGTGGGGCAGTGGGTATAGGACCAGATGATGAGTTTGGTGTGGGTGCAAGTGGAGACGATACATGCATAGGTAAGGAATTTAAATTGAAATCATGAGATTGAGAAACCGAATTTAAATTTCCTAAACCTAGGGCATCAGATGCGTGTGTTTGATCTTGAGAAGAAATTGGAGGAATATTATCTGGAGATGATGCTTCAACGACGGCGACCGTTTCCGACATCACTGGTGGTGAAAAATTCCTGGGATGGCTGCTGTCATGCACTGGAACAGAGGAGAGGGTTGTAGGAGAGGAAATGCTCAAGTGTTGCGGAAGGAAGAAGGACGAAGGGGATAGTTGGGTAGAGCTGTCGTGGGTCGATGGGCCATGCAAATTAGATGGGCTTTGGGCTTATCAAAAATTACATGTCTTGACATGTACAACCGTTTGGTGAGTGGATCCATGCATTTATATGCATTTTGATTTTGAGAGTAGCCAAGAAAGATACAAGGTATGGACTTGGGCAGCAATTTGTGAGTATTGTAAGGCCTTGTGAGTGGGTAGCAAAGACAACTAAATTTTCTAAGTTTAAGATAATTGGGTCTTTGACCAAAAAGAATTTCAAATGGTGATTTGTTTTGTAAAAGAGGAGTGGGTTGGCGGTTTATGAGATAGGTGGTGGTTTGAAAAGCATGAGGCCAATATTTTAATGGGAGAGATGCATCTTGCAATAAGGTGAGACCGGTTTCTACAAGATGACGGTGACGTTGTTCTGAAACTCCATTTTGCTGTGGGGTGTACGACGTGGTGGTGTAATGACTTATGCAATGAAGGGATAAGTATTTTTTTAGGCTTAAAAATTCACCACCATTGTCCGAATATAGGCTTTTAACTTTTGACTCAAAACGGGTTTCAACAAGATCTTTGAATTGTGGAAAAATGGATGAAACGCTCGATTTTGTAGCCATTGGAAAGAACCACATGTACTTTGTATAATGATTAACAAAGATGAGAAAGTAACGAGAGCCATCAATACCAGTGAAATGAGCGGGTCCCCAAACATCCGTATAAATAATCTCAAGAGGCATGGAGCTTTGAAAACTAGTCAAGCCAAACGGTTGTTGATGTGATTTATTAATATTACAAGAAGTACATGAAGATGGTAAGTTTTTGAAGAAAGCGGAAGGGAAAAACAATTGACAAGTCTTTGAACAAGTTTCATAAATGGATGTCCAAGGCGCTTGTGCCATCCATCAATGGAAGTTCGTTTATGCACATTAGCAACCATTGTAGAATTAGACGTCACCAATGAGTTCAGAAACATGTAGACGCCATTTTCACATGCACCTCTTAGTAGTATCGCCCCCGTTGTCTGGTCCTTCACAAGAAAATAAAATGGGTGAAATTCAACAAGAACATTATTTTGTTTTGTGAAATGATGCACAGAAATTAAATTCTTGTTAATATTAGGAACACATAGTGTATCACGAAGGTAAAAGGTTTTTTGAGGCAATTTTAAGGCTAATGAACCAATGTGTGAAACAACCAAACCTGTGCCATCACCAAGCACTACTTCATCAGTTCCATCATATTCAGAATGAATGGACAGATTCGCAAGATCACCAGTGATATTATGTGAAGCAGCGGAATCAAGAAGCCATTTAGAGTCCTGGATATTGGTCATAGCAGCACAATTTGCACTGAACTCATTGGACTATAGTTGTGGACAGGCCTTTGCCGTGTGGCCCAGTTGATCACATAACTGACATTTGGGCTGGTACCTTTTATGAGTTGAAGTGTTTTGGCCCGAGCCCCTGTTGTTGTTTGGGTTATCCTTGGACTGATTGTGTCCTGAGCGAGAAGATTGAGGATGAGGGTTACAAGACCCATTCGGCTTGGAGGAGGAGAAGTTCCTCTGCTGCTGGTTTTTTCTAGCCGTGAAATTAGCAGCAGCAATGAGCTGCTGGGAAGCCATCTCCATGCGACGGAGGTAACTCTCATGGCCGACAAGAAGATCATGGAGTTCTTCAAACATGAGGGATTTCTCCCTTGCCCGAATAGGGCGGCTATCTCCCTGAAATCGGGTTCAAGTCCATTGAGGACATAGAGGGTGAGATCATCATCTGAAATTGGATGATCTATCAGTGCTATTTCATCAGCCAAAGCCTTGACAGCATGGAGGTAATCTGGAACAGAACGATTTCCTCGTTGAATCAAGGTAAGCTCTTCCTTTAACTTCATCGCCCTTGTACGCGAACGACTAGCATACATATTGTTCAATTTCTTCCAGGCTTCATGAGATGTTTTGGCTGTGGCAATGAGTGGGGTTATAGTGGAAGAGGTAGATGCTAGAATAGCACTTAAAATAAGTTTGTCTTGCCTAACCCAATGGGTTTTTTGAGAGGCAAACGTGGGTGTGCCTGTTGAAGGAGGGCACTGGGAAACACCCGTAACATAGTCCATCAGATCATACCCAATGAGAAGTGCTTCAAATTGAGCACGCCATTGGGGAAAAGTGGAGGAGGTGAGTTTTTCATTAATCTTAGCAGTGATGTTAAGAACAACCAAGGGATTTTCAAAGGTAGAAGAAGGTTGAGGATTTGGGTTTGCTGCGGAAGACATGATTGGATCTTGGTCTCGTTAGAGATAGGTCGTCTGATACCATATAAGAAATAACACACTGCCTTTGATAGGAAAAACAATCCACTCTATATTGATTCAGTCTTTGAACAGATATATACAAAACTTAAGTTCTATCTAAGGAAAGTATATAAAGTCTATAATTTAAAAATATACAGTAGTTACAAAATAAGGAAGGAAGAAATGTACGAGTTGATTTTCCTTGGCTGTCACAGATTGCTGAAATCTTGGATATGCTTGGCTGTCACAACTTCTCATTTTGGTTAGTATCTTTTTCCTTAATAGTTGCCTCCCCATCCTCACCCAACAAAACTTCAAAACCCACAAATCCAGATATACTTTTCCTCTAAAATAGGCAGAGATCAGAGAGAGAGAGAGAGAGAGAGAGAGAGAGAGAGAGAGAGAGGGAGGGAAACAATGAGGAGACGGAGTTAAAAGAAATATAGATAACAGGGAATAGTGTAAAGAGATGGGTTAGTGTGTTCCTGTTGGGGAGGAAGGATGAAATTAATTAATTCTCTGCATGTAATCTTATTCAATATTTTGTTATAGTCTATATGTGTAATGTTATCATTGGTGGGGTGTAAAACAAACAAAGTCACTCATCCAGTTTGAAGGTTTTCTCTTGTCTGATATATAGCAATTAAGGTGGATCTCAACTCTAAAGGTTTTACGTTCATAAAATTAAGTATGGCAGGTAGTATGGAGCAATTTATGCGTCTTAATGTGTTAATTATTATTGCAGGGATCTAAGTCAACTTTCTTTGGAGGGGACACTGTCATCCGAGCTTGGGAAACTTAGTAACTTACATCACTGTGTCGTGTTTTTAGAATTTGATGTGAAGGGAAAATGACACGCCTTTTTTTGGTTGATTCATGTGAAAGAATTTTTATTTTTTTTTAATCGAGGGTGTCCGGGTTAGCTTGCGCTGACCTCGACTAATCCCCCAAGTCCTGGAGTTAACGACTAGGTAAACTTCTAGTGGCCCTAAGGGGACTCGAACTGGTGACCGTTGGGGAGCAAACCCAAGGCCGGACTAGCCGAGCTACCCCTCAAGTTTTCATGCGAAAGAAAAATCATTGTTCTGCTATTGCCTTACATGATAAAGTTTGGTAACTATGGTCTTAGATAATTTTCTCGGTGTGTACCTTTGTACCAGTTCTAGTGATGTTTCATTTTGAAGTGGTATTTTACAAAAATAAACAATTTGCATCTAGGAAACTGTTACATGTTCAAACTTGGCAGTTTTTACGTCTTTAACCTTTCTCAAGGATGTATTTTAAGTCTTACTCTGAAGAATGTGTCTTTTGGTAAGCATTTTTTTTTTTAATATAAGTTCACGTAGTAGCATATATTGTCATTGTATTGGGTACTTATAGACATTTTGGACTTTAATAATTATGGATTCATGTCTCTGTCACTGGTAAATGAACTATTCCAGTATTATAAGGGCCCCGCCATTGTAAACACTAGGTTATGTTTGGATAATGAGTTAAGATGAAAGTTTAAATTTGAATAAAATATTGTTAGAATTTTAAGTTCTAAAAACATTAATTTTTACAGTTTTAAAATATTGTGATAGTAAAAAATTTTCAAAAATATCAGTTGAACTAGACTGAACTGGTGGGTTTGGTTTGGTTTGTAAGTGATCCGGTGCGGTATCGATTCTTAAGGATCAAAACTCGTCCTAAACCAATGCGGTACCGGTTTTCATATTTTGAAAACCGGTTTAAACCAAACCAGACGGGTATGTATATTATAATTTTTTATATTATATTATATATATTATGCTAAATTGCTAATTAACATAACATGAAATTCTAATCTTATTATTCAAATCTATTAATCTTATAACATAAAATTAATATAACATGTAATATAACATAAAATTATCTTATACTTTTTAATAGAACATTTAATATAATATATAAATTTTAATTTTAAACATAAATATTAATGTTAAGTTATTAATATAAACTTACTTTTGATATAATATATATATCAATGATAATCACATTTTTTGCATAATAAATTATAATATATATTTTTTTTTGTAAATACATTTTTACACATGTGATTGTATATGTACTCATATAAAAAGTTTAGAATTTATATAGATTATAATTAAATTCAATATTATACTAGTGTGAGTTAATTATTATAAAATAATATACTTATATTGTAATATAAATAGAGTTAAATCTTAATATATATATATATATAAACATGATATTATTACTAATATAGATTATCCGTAAAATTGAACCGGACCGAAACCGGAAAATCAAAAGTTTTTGTTTCGGTATTGAAATGGTTCAATATTAGTTCTTAAATTTTTAAAATCGATGTATACTAGTTCGGTTCTAAAAAAAATATAAAACCAGACTAAACCGAACCGATTACATTCCTAATAGACTCCAAATAATAGAAGAAAACCTCAATAACATGTAAAACTCATTGAAGGAAATATAATTTAACTCCTTCAATTTACAGATAAACTCCACAAAACCACAATAAATGCATCGTTATCTCAAAATATCATTCAAAAATAAATAACCAACTCCCTAAATAAAATCGTCTAATAGTTCACTTGTGCCCTTTGGGGGGCCATAGCTACCCTAAGGTATGCATAGGTTCGCCACTAAGTACGTGTGTATGTATATATTACATGTATATATAGGTAGTGCAATTATGCCATCCAAGTTTGCCCATTTGGTGTGGTTTTAGTGGAAATTATTATTATTTTTCTTTTTTTTACTTTTTATTTCAAATATTTTTTAAACATGTCTAAACTAAAAAAAAAAAATCAATACACTAATAATTACTTTCTTAATTATTAAGTAAAAAAATATTAAAAAATAAAATAAAATACATAAACGGTCAAATTGAGGAAGCAAATTCAGGAGGTATAGTATATTTTCATATATATATATATATATATATATGATCATGTTCTTAGATCGAGACAAGAAAAAAAAATTTAATTACAAGTATTCCAATCAATTTACAGTATCCACCTGTACTTTAATACCACTTTACCAGCTTGCTTATGGAAGTTTGATCAGACTATGGTTCAAGCCGTCTTGGAAGAGCATTTGCACTCTTTTTGCATCAATAGCACTTTTGAGGAATATACTGCTAGAAACTTGAAAATGAATTTGGAACTCCGTAGATTCGGATCCAAACTCTAAGTTTAGACATATATTTGAACAAGTCTTATAGCAATTATTGAATATTTCGTGTTTTCTGTAAAATTCACTTGATAATTCACTTCATGCATGTATTAATCTCTATTCCAGTTTAGCTCTTGAAATTGAAACTATAAAATTCCTGAAAACATTTATTTGGTTTAGTTTTACAATTTGCCCCCTGAAATCTTCCCCCCCCCCTCCAAAAAACAAAAAGTCAAAAGAAGATATTTGAACACGACCAATGTAAATTGTAATCATAAGAAGATGAAACCTTGAGAAAATAATCATATGAAGATGAAACCTTTATTAAAAGACAGAAATAGAAAGGGTAAGAACATCTCTAAGAATTTCTACACAAGATCGTCCTGTTTGAATACAAGAAGTGTTTCATATCATCTCATAATTACAACTTTCTTAAATTTCAACGTAAAATGTAATAAACAATTCAACTTTTTCAAATCTCAAAACAATAATAATATTAAAAAATAATATTCTAATAATATTTTATTCAACTTTCAAATTTCATCTTAATTCATATCATTTCAACTCACTATCCGAAAAGCAAGGTGGTACCTAGGACCTTAGAGACTTAAATCACCAGACATCTTTTTTATTGTAAAATATCCATGTTGTTAGGTTAATCAAACTTGTAAAAAAAATAGTGCATATATTATGCTTCATTTGGTAAAGTAGATGAGCTATATGCTTATCAAAATTGGTAAGCAACCAGATTTAGATAGAATGATTTATAAAGGAAGATTGCATAAATCAAGTTCACAACAAAACAGAGCCTATCTAGGCTGAAATCGTGGTGTACATTTTCTGTAACAGCTGCACATTATTCTCATTGTAACGTTGCATATTTCAAGCTTAATTGTATATATCATGCCTAAAATAGAACTCTAGATGAGGTGTATATATTTCAGTTTTGATATCAATGAAAAGTGTGGGAATCAATTATTTCAAACCTCTGCAGTGTATCTTCTTTCTCTATATGGTTTACAGTTATTAATAATGCAATAAAACCTAAACAAATGGGAAAGAGCAGTCAAAGCAGGCATAAACTATTAAAGATTAGGATGTAGATTAGCAGGATACCAAACAACTACCTCCACTTACGTTCAAGTCAAGCCCCATCAATTATTCCTTGATTTTTGTCTTTTAGTTGTATTTTATTATTATTATTATTGAAAGCTTCACTTGTTTTTATTGGAGGATTTGTATTGTGTTTAGTTTAGTTTCATTACATAGAAGAGATGACATGAGATAAGATGAAAGTTGAATAAAATGTTATTAGTAAAAACAATAAAGATAAGTTGTTTGATGAAATACCCCAACAAACGTGAGAGTCTTTGAGATTCCATTTTATTTATATACTTAGGATATTGTATCAATACATGAGCGTTTGTACTGGTCCGAGACCTGGGATACACATGGTAGTGTTGAAGAAATGGAAAGTAATTACAATGCAATAAAGAAATTAGCCGTTGCATGATTTATGGAGATGGGTTGGCTGTTCCACAAGTGATGGATGTAATCTTGCTTGTAGCCGTTGGTTCTTTGTATGGAAGGGAGCTGTTCAGTTCTTCACAAGATAAGTTTTCTTCTGACTTGTCTTCTGTGTTAATATGCCCCTGCAAATTGTGCCGAGGGACGAGGCCAAGTTTGGTCTGAAGATCAATAAGGGCAGGTCGGCCAAGGGGCTTGGTAAAAATATCGACAATTTGATGAGAGGCTGAGACATGCCGAGTGTGAAGGAGTCCAAGAGCGACACGTTCACGAACATAATGATAATCAATTTCAATGTGCTTGCTTCGAGCGTGAAAGTCAGGGTTAACAGTCATGTAGAGAGCACTAATATTATCACAGAGTAACAACGGAGTGGAGGTGAGATGAATGCCCAAATCACATAATAAGAATGATATCCAAGTGAGCTCAGCAGTTGTATGAGCCATTGCTCGGTACTCAGCTTCAGAGCTTGATTGAGAGACCGTGTGTTGTTTTTTTGCAGACCAGGAAATACAGTTGTTGCCAAGAAAGACACAGTAGCCAGTGGTGGAGCGCTTGGTAATAGGACAACCTGCCCAATTTGCATCGAAAAAGGCATATAGATCAAGTGTAGAATGGGAACTAAAATGAAGACCAAGGTCTATAGTGCCTTTCAAATAACGAAGAATGCGCTTGACCATTTTATAATTTGCTTCAGTAGGAGAATGCATAAATTGAAAAACAAAGTTAACACTATAAGAGAGGTCAGGACGAGTAAGGGTGAGGTATTGGAGTGCACCAACAATACTGCGGTAGTGAGCAGGGTCAGAGAAGGGTGTCTGAGAGGTAAGGCCTTTAGTCTTTGGCATCATGGGAGTGCCCATAGGTTTACAGTCATGCATCTTATCTCGTTCTAGAATATCAAGAGCATATTTGGTTTGAGAGAGGGTCAGACCATCAGTGACTGGACTGATTTGTATTCCAAGGAAATAGTGCAGAGGACCAAGGTCTTTCATTGCAAATTGATTATGAAGAGTGGAAATAAATTCAAGAAGATACTCAGTAGAGGAGCCAGTCAATAAAATATCATCAACATACAAAAGTAAAATAAGAGTACCATGCGGGGAATGACAAACAAATAATGAAGAATCAGCAGTGCTACAAAGAAAGCCATAACTTAATAAAAAACTGCTGAATTTGTCAAATCAAGCACGGGGAGCCTATTTGAGACCGTAAAGTGCTTTATTTAATTTGCAAATATAAGAAGAATGAGTTGGATGAATAAAACCTGGAGGTTGTTCCATGTAAATAGATTCCTGAAGATCACCGTGAAGAAAGGCATTTTTGACATCCAGTTGTCGAATACTCCAGCGGTTGATGAGTGCAAGGGTGATGACAATGCGAATAGTACTTGGTTTAATAACAGGGGAGAAAGTCTCATGGTAGTTGATGCCATCTTCTTGATGAAAGCCTTTAGCGACTAAACGAGCTTTTAATCAATCTAGGGAGCCATTAGCTTTGAGTTTGCTTTTGAAAATCCATTTACAACCTATAATAGACATAGTAGAATCACGAGGGACAAGAGTCCAAGTGTTATTCACACGTAAGGCTTGTAATTCATCATTCATCGCTTGTAACCAACCAGGGTGTTTCAGGGCAGAGCGAATGGATTTGGGCTCAGTAGGAATGGGAACAAGGTCATGCAAGTGAGCATATTTGGGGTTAGGTTTACGAATGCCAGACTTGGATTGTGTGACAATGGTAGTAGCAGGGGTTACTGACGACATGGTGGGGGGGTCAGTGGGTAAAAGGGACGCAGTTGTGGTAGTGTCCGGCGATGGAGATATAGGTAGCCTACTAGCACTAATGGAGGGTGGATCAGAGGCAAAGGAAGGGTATGAAGTGGATAAATGTGGAAGAGGAATATCTACCACTATGGGAGATGAGGAGGGTTCGAGTATGGTGGAGTTGGAGAAAGGGGTAGGAGGAGTAATCCGCATATCAAATGTGGAGAGGACAAACTCGGTAGGTAAGGGTAGGTGAAGGTTACCGGGCTGTTTAAACGGAAAAGTAGACTCATCAAACACAACATGACGAGAGATGAAGGTATGACTAGAGGGAGGGTGATAACATTTGTAACCTTGATGCTTATCACTATAACCCATAAAAACACAAGGTAAAGTTTTAGGATCAAATTTATTCTTTTTCATATCCCAGGTGTAGGGAAAACATTTTTAGCCAAACACACGTAAGGAACTATAGTTAGGATAGGTGCCGTGTAGGATGGAAAAGGGTGACTGGAAGTCAATGGTGCTAAAAGGTAGTCGATTAATAAGAAAGGTGGCAGTGGCAAAGGCTTCAACCCAGAAGCGTTTAGAAACGCTACTGTGAAAAAGCATGGTCATCCCAAGTTCACGAATAGTACGGTGACGTCGTTCAACCATACCATTTTGTTCAGGAGTATGAGGACAAGAGTACTGATGAATAATACCTTGTTTTGTAAATGAGATGTAAATTGGATATTAGCAAATTCACCACCCCCATCAGTTTGAAAAATTTTAATTTTTTTGCAAAATTGTCGCTCAATATATTTTTCAAAAAGTAAGAAAGTAGGAAAAAAATCATATTTTTTGCGTAAAGGAATAAGCCACATAAATTTAGAGAAGGCATCGACTAAGCATGCATAATAATTAAATTTACCAACAGAAACTACAGGAGCTAGACCCCATAAATCACAGTAAATTTTATCAAACGCATTATGAGTAATATTACTAGAAGGTAAAAAAGGAAGTTTGCAAAATTTGCCTAATTGGCAACTGTCACAAAAGGAAGAATTTTTGTTAGAGCCAGAAACTTGAATGAGTCCTTTTGATTTTAAGACTTGTAAAGAAGATGCCTCCCAAGCGCTGGTGCCAAATGTTTTCAGGGACACGTCGGAATCGAGTGGAAAAGTGAGCTTCATAAGGAAGAGAAACGACATAAAGGTTACCCTTCCGTCGTCCGGTCAGCAGGACGCGGTTGGTCTCCCGTTCTTTAACAACAAAACCAACACCGTAAAATTCACAGTTATAAGGATAATCAATGGTAAGTTGCCCAATAGATAAAAGATTTTTTGCCAATGCAGGTACTAATAAAACATCACATAATTTAATCTTAGTAGTGCCATTATCAAGATAAGTATCACCTATATGAGTAATAGCATGAGAGCTACCATCTCCAATAATAACAGCATCATTACCAAAATAACGACGTAAATTTTTGAGGATTCCTGGGTCGCCAGTCATATGAGCAGATGCACCAGTGTCAGCCGTCCATTCAGTGTCATGAGAAAAATTTTCGAGAGTCATCGCAACAAGGGCCTGAGGAATATCCTCAGGTTAATAGGAGTGATTGAACCGGTTCCAACATTTTAGAGCAACATGACCTCTTTTCCCACAAATTTGACAGCATTCATTGCGGGTAGAGTCATTGGCTTTGCTAATGGACCGGTCATCCGTATCACATGGGTAAGGCCCACTGGGATTGTGTGCAAAACGCACGTTTTGAGGGCCATCTCCAGAAGAAGGCCTCACCGACTGGTTAGAGGGTTGAAACCCTCTACCCTTCAAAGAGAAGGACTGGTTCTAAGATCGATTGGTGTTCCGATGTTCAGATTGAGGTGGGCGACGGTAATCCTCGGTGCAGTTCGAGTTTCTCTGTCCATAGAAAGAAAAATTATTAGTGGAATCATGAAGGGTGGAGCGAATTTCATACCCTTGGAGCAAAGGAATCAATTCGGCGTAGGAGGGCATGGGAGGTTTCAACATCGCCATCGTGAAGGGCTCGTACTTGGCTCCAAGACTGTTCAGCAACGAAAACACTTTCATTTTGTCTTGCAGGGGGTGTCCTATTGAAGCAAGGCTGTCATACAAACCTTTGAATGTGCAAAGATGATCACCCAGAGGCGTCGATGGTTCCTTGCGCAGGGATGTTAACTGCTGTGTAAGGTGGAATTCTCGTTCTTGGGAAGCATGAGCATATGCCTCTTTGAGAGCCACCCAGACGTGATGGGCTGAATCAAGACCTACAACGAGGCCAAGGGCTTCCTCAGATAGTGTCCCGATAATCCATCCTCGGAGCAATCGATCCGATTTGCGCCATTGAAGGAAGGCGGGACGGGGTTCGGAGTTGCTCGAACCAGTGGTTGATTCTCTGACAGTGATGAATTATGGGGGTGAGGATGCATCGGTGAGATGCTCTACAAGGTCTTGGCTCTCAGCCAAGGCCAAGATTTGCTCTCGCCAAAGAGGATAATTTGTAGTGTTTAATCGCAAGGTAACAAAGTTACCGACGTTAAGGGCGATGGTTGCCATGGGAGGAAGACTCTCTTCTCTCACAAGGGCTCTGGTACCATAAAAACAATGAAGATAAGTTGTTTGATGAAATACCCCAACAAACGTGAGAGTCTTTGAGAGTCTATTTTATTTATATACTTAGGATATTGTATCAATACATGAGCGTTTGGACTGATCCGAGACCTAGGATACACATGGTAGTGTTGAAGAAATGGAAAGTAATTACAATGCAATAAAGAAATTAGCCGTTGCATGATTTATGGAGATGGGTTGGTTGTTCCACAATTGATGGATGTAATCTTGCTTGTAGTCGTTGGTTCTTTGTATGGAAGGGAGCCGTTCGGTTCTTCACAAGGTAAGTTTTCTTCTGACTTGTCTTCTGTGTTAATAATTAGAACATAATTTTTTAATATTCTTTTATTTTGATATTTGAAAATATTAAATTGTTTATTGTATTTTTTACAAGAGTTTTTGATAAAATTGTAATATTTAGATGAGATGAGATGGTTTGTATAATCAAACGAGACTTAATCTTCTGTGTTTTGATCCCTGTGTTTCTATTTTTGAAGTTTGTTCTTTGTTTGTTTATGTTTAAAAGCTTGCCCTTTCCATATATAGCATTTAATATTTATGCTTGACAGTTAGTATAGCATTAGTATGTTTCAGGACTGTTTGATTTCAAAACTCTTTTCAACCTATCTCAACTAATTTCATTTTCATCATTTTAACTTTTTTAAATTCTACACAAAATAAATAATTTTTTTTTTCAAATCCTAAAAGAATCTTTTCAAATTTCTACACAAAATATAATAAATAATTCAATTTTTTCAAATCTTAAAATAATAATAATATTAAAAAATAATATTTATAAAATATCTTATTTTACTACTCACAAACCCTCTCAACTTATCTCAACTCTCATCTCAATCCAAACCGCCCAGCACAAAAATGAAAAAAACTTAAAAAATTTTAAAGCAATAAAATTATGATATAGATTTTTCTTTTTTTTAAAAAAAAAAATTGAGAATGGAACTAATGATTTTTAAAATTAAGAAATTTCAACATCAGATTAATTCCTAATTAAAAAGCTAAAAGGGATTTTGGCAGAAGAGAGGCATATCCACCCCCTCTACTTACCCCTTAATTAATTTTATTGACCTAAGGCTAAGCTACACATTTTCTAAGATTTTTTATATTTTACACTCTAAAATTCTAAATTATTATGACGATATTGTGCCACATCACTTATTTTTTTATTTGTCTCGATGACCACAATTGAATTTATCGAGTTTTTTTAATTTATAGGTGTTTTGTTTACTTGCTTTAAGTTCTAAGATTTTCGTAGACACTATAGTGTATGTTTTAGCAAAGAGCGGTGCCGCTCTCCTACCACCGTTCTAAGTGACTGTTAGGTTAAATTGGTCTTTTTAATTTTTAAAATTTTTTTATTCATATTTTTTTATCATTTTAAGACATTTTTAAAAAATATAAAAAATACCAATATACTAATAGTCATTTCTTTAACTATTAAGTAAAAGAAAATTTTAAAAAAATTAAAATACATAAGGTGTCAAAATGAAGGGACAAATTAAATAGATAAAATAACATTTTTCTGTATGAAAACTAATGGGAGTTTTGAAGAGAATATGCCAACACTATAGCCTTTGTTATTTTCAAGCCTCAAATAAAAGATAATATTGATTTTTTTTTTTTGTTTGGTGAATACAAAGATTATTGATCCACACATAAATGAGAAATGATTTGTAGAAATTTCATATAAACAAGTCCCGCACAAATTTTTGTAAAAAAATAAACTCTTTATTAAAAAAAATCATTATTTTTAGTAAAATTTATTTTTTTTACAAAAATTTTTTACAAAAAAAAAATTTAATTTATCTGTTTAAATTATACAGCGACAAACATATCAAACTTGAGCTTTGATAGGGATCAGCCACTGTAGCGGTGTGCAATTTTGCACACCCTACGTGGCAATCCCTTTTTTTTTTTTTCTTCTTCTTCTTAAAACCTATACTCGCAGCCCCTCCCCTCTCCTTCCAGTTTCTCTCTTCTCACTTATGTTCTCGTCGTAGCCCAGATCCACCGCCCCTACCGCCAACTGGTCCTCCCACCGCAGCCATCGACTACCACCACCAAGCCCTTCTTCCTCCCCCAACCTGAGGCTCATAGCTCCTCTGCCCGCATACCCATAGCCCCACCCCACAACCCACATTGCGGCTCACATTCCTCCACCTATAGCCACGCCCATGAGCATGTCGAACGTTCACCCCTTGGCCATATCCTCCTTCCCAGCCCACACCGACCTTCCTCTTTCCCTTATGGCCAAATCTGCACCACTGGACCACCATGCCGCCACCTCGACAGTCGATGGCACCACTAGCTCCACCATAGCCTCCCCATGATCACCTCTTTCAGATCTCACAGGGATGGGCGACGTGGGGGCGGGGGGATGGGGGAGATAATGGGTGATGCGGGGGTGGGGGAAAGGATGAGCGATAGGCAGGGGGACTTGGGTGACGCGGATGGTGGGGGGAGAGGATGGGCGACGAAGGGGGGAGGATGGGCTTAGGTGACGCGGGGGGGAGGGGGGGAGAAATGAAGCAAAATGAATTTGAAATTGGTGAAATGAGAGGGAACGTGCGGANGAGAGGAAGTAAAAATAATTTGAAATTGATGAAATGAGAAGGAATGTACGGAACGTGAGTTTTGGTCCAACCAAAATATAAAAGATGCTGGCCCAACCTACTTCTAAACATTGATGGTGTTCTTTGACATTATAGGTTCCTTAAACTAAACAATTCTGATCCTAACCACAATAAATTATTATGAGACATTATTTTATAAAGGTATAGAAGAAAAAGCAATATATAATTTTATAATATATATTTTTTTAGAAAAAATTTCCATCGGTCGGTCTGCCATTCCTCAAACAACAGCTCACCAATAAATTTGTGCCACGTGGCTCTTATATTTCACATCTTGTATTGTCTACAGTTGATAACGCTGTGAAAGTTTCCCTCCCTCCCGTACAAAAAATCCCCTTCCCCTCCCTCTTCCACCAAAAGCCCACCCTCCACCTCTCCCGTTGATGATAGAGCCCTTCTCCCAGAACCAATGCCGGCGTTTGTGAAGCGTTTGCCTTGACCCCACCCTCCCGTCAATTTTTTTTTTTGTTTGGATTCCTGTATTGGTATGTGCTTGATTTGAATAGAAGACATGTTATTGTTTACAAATGCATGAATTTAAATTTGAATTGTTTTTGTCTTTTTTTTTTTAATTTGTATCAAAGGTTCAGTATTTGATAATTTTGGTATTTCGGATTTCAAATAGGTTTCTAAAGCCCTTTTCAGAGCGGTGGTAAGGATCAGAGAGGAGTGAGAAGGCTCTAGGAGTCTTTTCTTATTGAATTTAAAGATTTCATAGTCGGCCTTTTGTTTCTCTTTGGCCCATGCTTCTTGTTGACCATGGGGGATTGTGAGATTCCATAATTTGAAGGAGAAGAACACTTAGATTATGTTTGGATGTTGAGATAAGATGAGAATTTTTGAAAATTTTATGAATAGTGTTAAGATGAAAGTTTAAAATATTATTTTTTAATATTATGATTGTTTTGAGATTTGAAAAAGTGAAATTAAAATTTGAAAAAGTTGAATTGTTTATTATATTTTATATGGGGATTTGAAAAATATGTAATAATGAGATGAGATGAGATAGAGATGAGAAATCTCATCCCTCTCCCCAAACATAACCTTAGTTGTAGTAGTAAAACACATTGTGAAAGCATTGGGGTCAAAAAAGAACCTTACAGATGATGCAAGGAAAATTTTGGAAGAAGCCTCCGGGTACTTGAATGTAGTGGGTGAAGGCCAAAACTTGACCGAAACAACTTCATGGGGGCAATGGCTGGCTCAGGTGGGTGAAGGCTGTGATGGGCGACGGAACAACATGGGGGAGAAAGAGCTTCGTGGGGATGACAGGAATTGGTGGGTACGCCGACATTGTTCGGTTGTGGTGGCGACAGACTTGGTTTAGTTGCGACGGTGGTCTGGGTTTGGTGCAGCGACGACGGTCTGGGTTTGATGCAATGACAGTGGTCTAGGTTTCGAATGTAAAGACGAAGGCATTTGTTTCTCTTCTCAAATTTAGACTGATAGTGTGGTTTAATTAGATGAAATCGTATTTATTGTGTCTAGTGTAAAACTTCATACGTGGCATGTTGTGATTGGGGGGCTGTTAAAGCCCAAATACCAGCCGGACCGCTCTAAAGCACCATTTTTTATTTTTTCTAGTTTTGAAAATAATACAAATAGATAAGTTGATAAACACTATCCAGTAGGGTTCCTTTCAATTTGCAATAGAGTAATGCTATTGCACGTTAGTTTGTAAGTTATGCACATTTTTTTTTGAAATATTGAAATTTATTATTAAAAAAAATATTTTTTTTATATAAATTTTATATTTATTTACTTTTATCAAAACAAGTACGCCAATGTGCACACCTTAACATCGTATAGATAATTCTCTTTGCAATATATAAGTACTGTTATGTAGGAAGAAGTGGTGAAAAAGTATTAAAAAATTAAAATACATGGAAACTTAAAACGAACAAAAAATTATGTTTTTGTTTTAGCAACAAAAAATAATGTTTGAGGGCATTAATATTATGCAAAGCTATTTATGCCAGTTAAAATTTTGAAAAAAAAAAATCTATAAATTTGAAAATAGAATTTGAAAATTGTACCCATTATTATATCTACGCTATAGAGTATAGTTTATGCTACTTATATTTAATGAATGTGACCCCACATCTCATATCGGACTTGTTGGGATTAAAAAATGTCTTCGAAAAGTTCTAGAATTATGTTGTCACTAAACATCCGTACATTTTTAAAACATAATCTTAAAATAATTGTAATCTACCCCCCAATTCAATTTGTGTAATAAAAGGAATGCTTAAAAATAAAAAGGAATTTTAAATTATTCCCCACAATAATTTTTCTTCAAACAAACATCTTTTGCATGACCCATAATTCTTTGAAAATCCAAATAAGTATCATTTGGTTACACAGTTAACGTAAGATGAAATGAAATATTTTGTTAAAAATTGAATAAAATATTATTATAATATAATTTTTTAATATTACTTTTATTTTAAAATTTAAAAAATTAAATTGTTTATTATATTTTGTGTAGAAGTTTGTAAAAATTATAATAATTATATGAGATTAATTAAGATGAGATAGTTTAATTTTATGTAATTAAATCAGCCCTTATAATCTAATCGTATTTCCTGGAAGTTTCACTCATTTATAAAAAACTTACCTCTAAATTTATTTTTCAAAAGTTTAGAATTTCTAAGAAGAATTCTCAGCCAACCATAATTATTGAGAAAACTTAAAAATAATATATTGATCTAAAACATAATATAAAGATCTACAAATAAAATTAACATAAAAGTGTCTAGGAATGTTGGGAGGTCTAGTTTCTAATTGAGAAATGCTACTTTATTTTCAACCAATTCTAATTCAAGCAACTCAACGGTAAGTTACTCATTTAGGCCCTATTTGTTTACATAAAATTACTATAACATTTCATCTCATCTCAATTATTATAATTTTTTTAAATTTTCATATCAAAATATAATAAATAATTTAATTTTTTTAAATTTTAACATAAAAATAATATTAAAAAATATATTCTATCAATATTTTATTTAACTACTATTCAAAACATCTCATCTCATCTTATCTGAATTGTGTATCCAAGCAGAGCCCTCCTGTCCTCATGATCTTTTATTTTTTCAACAATTTTATGTATAAATATAAATATAAAAAAAAATTATATAAATGATTTATACAACTTTTTAAAAGTTGTAATTTCTGTATGCTTCTCTTTTTTAAAAAAGTAGAAAAAATTAATAACTAAAAAAAGTTAATTTAATATATATATAATTATAGGAAAACACTAGTTTGCCTCCTCATTTTGCCCACTCAATTTGACCACTTGTATATTTATTTATTTTTTAAAATTTTTATTTTTACTTAGTGATTAAGAAAGTGATTTTTAATGTATTGATGTATTTTTTTTATTTTTTAAAAATATTTAAATATGTTAAAAAAATCTGAAAAGAAAAATAAGAAAAAAATAAAAATACAAAATTTGCCTATTGTCAAAACGAGCGGGCTACTCTGGGCGGCAGAGTAGCCCGACTCATAATTATATATTCTAAAACTGTAAATAATATTCCTTAATATATATAAGACGAGTAATGCTATGCTGTGGCTAATAATGACGGCTGGGTTGTGCCTAATTCAACCCTCTTATTTTTTTCGTTTTTCTTTCATATTTTCTTAATATTTTTAAAAAATAAAAAAATATTAATATACTAATAATTATTTTTTAATCAATAAATAAAAAAATTAATAAAAATAAATAAATACATAAAGAATCGAAACTAGAAAGCAAAATAAAAAAAAGTAAAGTAGCATTATTTGTTATATTAAAATAAAAAAATATAAAGAAAAGAAAAAGTAATAAACATTAATAAATAAATAAATAAAATTTATGGTCGCTACCCACCCCCACCCAATCTACTTGTTCTTGTCTCCTTCACTCCCTCTGACATTGCTCATCTTCTCCTATCTCAGAAAGCAAACACGTACAAATCACTGACAATCTCTTCGGCATTTTCCATTTTACTCCTCCAGCCGTTGTCAGCTACTCGATTTGGAACAAATTCTCCGGAATCAGCACTTTGGGATCAGACGGACTCGCTCTCTTTCACTCTCCGAATCATCTCTTTTGGTGCTTTCAGATCAGTATCTCACTTATACCCACACGGCGCAAAAAGGGTCTCCCTCCCTCTCTCGTCCGTGTGCACAAAGAGCATTGGAAATGCAGGCGAGCCAGCGATTTTTCTGGGTTTTAAAGCCGATCGGAATGTCGCCAGAGATTTGATGGAGCTCTTGGTTGGTGCTTTCTCTGTTTCATGGAGCTAATGGTTCGTTGTAGTCCGTGTAAAGTACCCAGATTTCTTACTAAGCTTCGGTTCGCCGCCATTATTTTCGAGGTGAGGCCTTAGTTTAGTTTTGCATTTTCTTTCTGTTTTTTTGGTGATCTAATAAATGGGAGATTGTATGGTTTCGTTTGCTCACAAATTGTTCGATGCTGTGTTTCGTGGCTAAGAAACTATGGAAAAAGAGGACATAAGAGATGGGGTTTTGGAATTGACACTGTAACCCACAGGCGGTTGTGAGTTATCTGTACTTTGTTCTGTGTTTTCTCGGGAACAATCGAGTGGGGGGTGACGGTGTAATTCGCGAAGGACAAGTCCTATAGGAAATTAACTTGCTTGTTAAATTTATGCTTCAATAATTTCTTAAGCATAGATGGTTTAATGCTTTTCTTCCAATTACTTTTTTCTTTAATTTTTTAGGATATTTATGGAAACTATTCGTTGGTGCTTGGGGAGGCAAATTTGCTAGAGAATCGCATTAGTTTCTCTCGCATTATAGTATATGCCTCGAATGGAAATTTAGCTGAGCTACTTACTGTTTATCTTTCGTCAATAGCAGAACTCAATTTTAATAGGGATGAAAGTTTTTTTTTTTTTGATAAGTTAAAAATTTATTAAAACGCATTGTAATAGGCGAAGCCCAAGTACACAGGAAGTATACAAAGAAACACCTAGTTACATTCTAATAGTTAGATAAGCAAAGACATGAAGTTGTTTACAGCCCCTCCCTTGAGTACAATAGCAGAAGACCAGCTAAGCTTAGTGCTTGTAAAAAACTTCCAAAATTCGTCTATATTGCTTTCTCTATCATTGAAACATCTCTCGTTTCTCTCTAACCAAATACACCACATAATATACAGAGGCAACATTTTTCAAGCGGTTGCCACTTGGTGACAAGTATGCATTTGAAAGTTGGACCAGCTTGCTAGAAATTTGACCACTGTTCTTGGCATAACCCAGCTCAGCCCAATCCTTCCAAACACTTCGTCCCACAGCACTTTAGTCATTTCACAATGAAGAAGTAGGTGGTTCACTGATTCTGCTTCTTTCTTGCACATAAAGCACCAATCCAAGACAATCATTCCACGCTTCCTCAAATTGTCTATAGTCTGAATATTCCCTAATGCTGTTGTCCGTACAAAAAAAGCCACTCTAGTCGGAACATGAGCCTTCCAAATCCTCTTCCAAGGAAAGCCAATATGGGGCTGGTTTAATATCACCTTATAATATGACCGAGCTGTAAACTTTTTAGTGGCTGTTTGTCTCCAACATAGTTGGTCCTTGCCCAGTCTTCTTATCTCCACTGAATACAACAATCTGAAAAAATCAGTAACCTCCTCTACTTCCCAATCCTGGGCAGATCTGGAGAAGCTAACGTCCCAAAGTATCCCTCCATTGGAAGATCCCATCAACTCTGAAACTGAGGCTAACTTGTTAGTCGCCAATCTGAAAGCAACCAGAAAGGCTCTAGCCAATTTAGTATCCCCGCACCAAATATCCGACCAGAACCTGATTTTAGAACCATCCCAACTGAAAATTTAACTTGTTTCAAGAAACAGCCCCAACCTTTCCTAATAAACTTCCATAGACTCACTCCATACGAACCCCTACACTCCTTAGTGCACCAGCATCCCCAATCACTACCATACTTACAATCAATCACCCCTCTCCACAATGCTTCCTCTTCCCCATGATATCTCCATAACCACTTCACCAACAATGCCTTGTTAAAACTACGTAAGCTATGAATACCCAAGCCCCCATCAACCATCGGACAACACACTTTTTTCCAACTCACTAGGGGAGTTTTAGTCTCCTCTCCCATACCTCCCCATAAAAAGTTTCTATACAATTTTTCAATTCGGTTGGCCACACCGACCGGTAAAGGGAATAAAGAAAGGAAGTAAGTAGGGATATTAGAGAGAGTACTCTTTATAAGAGAAATCCTACCCCCTTTAGATAAATAAGTCATTTTCCATGCTGCCAACTTCCTCTCTATCTTCTCTATCACCTCATCCCAAATATGTTTGGCCTTAAAAGATGCCCCTAAAGGTAGTCCCAAATATTTTATGGGTAGAAGAGCAACTTTGCACCCCATTAGTGCTGCCAAATGATGAATGTTGTGTACATCTCCTACAGGTACCAACTCCGATTTACTTAAGTTCACTTTTAATCCAGAAATAGCTTGAAAACACAGCAGGACAGCTCTCAAAGCTTGAATTTGTTCCCCCACAACTTCACAAAAAGAAGGGTATCGTCAGCGAAAAGCAAATGGGATATTGTGGTAAAGCCATTAGAACTAGATCCCACTGAAAAACCCGAAATAAAACTTGCTCCTACCACTGCCTCCACCATACGACTCAATGCCTCCATCACAATATCGAATAGGAAGGGAGATAAAGGATCCCCCTGCCTCAAACCTCTTGAACTCGAAAAATAGCCACAAGGCTGACCGTTAACAAGCACCGAAAAGCGGATAGTTGAAATGCAATGGCTTATCCAGCCACACCACTTGTCTCCAAAACCACATCTTCTAAGCATGTACAAAAGAAAATTCCAGTTTATATGATCGTAAGCTTTCTCCATATCCAACTTACAAAGAACCCCCGGTAATCCTTCCCGAATGCGACTATCAACACATTATTTGCAACCAGTACTGAGTCTATGATTTGTCGTCCTCTAACAAAGGTATTTTGAGATTTAGAAATGATCTTCTCTATCACTTTGCTCATTCTATTTGCTAACACCTTTGAAATGATCTTATAAACGCTGCTCACTAAACTGATTGGACGAAATTCCTTCAACTCCGAAGCACCCACCCGCTTTGGAATCAAGGCAATAAAGGTGGCAAAATTTTTCAAACTTTTGAAGCTCAAAAAATTCATGTAACACCTTCATCACATATTCCCTCACAAACTCCCAGCAATCTTGGAAAAATGCCATAGTAAACCCATCCGGTCCGGGAGCTTTGTCTCTCCTCATTCCACAAACCACCTGGTGCACCTCCAGCTCTTCGAAGGGCCTCTCAAGCCATCTTGCTGAATATTCATCCACCGCTGCAAAGTTCAAACCATCAATCTTAGGTCTCCAATCTTCCGTCTCACTTAAAATAGAGCTGAAAAACTGTACTGCTTGCTCTTGGATCTCAGCAGGGGAGGAAACTAGAATATTTCCAGTTGTTAACATCTCAATAGCATTATTACGACGATGGGAATTCGCCATTTTATGAAAGAAGCTAGTGCACTTATCTCCCTCTTTAAGCCAAAGAACTCTCGACTTTTGCCTCCATGATATCTCCTCCCTCAAAAGAACCCTCTCAAGTTCAATTTTTACTTCATTTTTCCTAGCCAAATTCTCCTCACTAACCCCATCAGCTTCCAAGGATTGAAGCTCATCACAAATGCCTTTTTTCTGTTGCTCAACCAACCCATACACCTCCTTATTCCATATCTTCAAATCAGTTTTTAGAGCTTTGAGTTTACTAGCCAAAACAAAGCTAGGAGTCCCCTCAAACTGGTATGACAGCCACCAACTTTTTACCTTATCAACAAAGCCCTCCACTTCCAACCACATATTCTCAAACTTAAAGTACCGTTTGCCCTCATGAATACCGCCACTCTCAAGAATAATGGGAAAGTGGTCTGATCTTACCCTTGGAAATCGTTTTTGGCACAATTTCGGATGGTGAGCTTCCCATGACGATGATACAAAAAATCTGTCCAATCTTGAACCGCCTCTAGAATTGGACCACGTATACTCACCCCCCACCAACGGCAGATCCAACAGTTTCAAATCAAAGATCAGCTGTGAGAAAGCCTCCATAGCTGTAGTCGTCGAAGATAGGCCCTCCCTTTCACTTGGAAAGTGAACGATATTGAAATCCCCACATAAACACCAAAGTAAATCCCACAAAGACAGCAACCCTGATACTTCATCCCATAGTAGTTTCCTATCCCGATCCCTATTAGGACCATATACACTCGCTAATGCCAATGACCACCCATCTTCCATATTCCTTAGTACACATGCTACCAAGTAGTCTCCAATGCACTCTTCTACCGTTTCGACTACTCTACTATCCCACATGACTAGTACTCCACCTGAGGCACCTGAAGAGGGTAAATAAGTCCAACCAACAAACGAACCTCTACACAAACTCCTGATTACCCTCCTGTCAATAATTTCCAGTTTTGTTTCTTGGAGGCATATGACATCTATCTTCCAGCTATGAACCATGGATCTAATACAGAGGCATTTATTAACATTGTTGAGCCCCCTTACATTCCAAGACAAGATTTTAGGCTTCATTAATAGAAATAGCTTCCCTTCCCTTAGAACTGTCCCTCCCTAAAGTACCTTCCTTATTGTCGTAATTAATGGAATAATGCAAGTGTCTCAGCTCCCTCTCCTTTCTCGCAGTTGACTTCTCAGCCGTGGATCGACTAGCTTCAATGGCTACTAGAAGTGCCATCAATTGTTCTTCATAACCATCATAAAAGAGACCCACACAACTTTGAATCTCTTCCACTTTTTTAAAAACCCAGTCTGAAGCTTCCTTAGACACAATTTGAAGAGGAGTCATCTGTAATGGTGATGAACTCCCCTCCTCCTCATAAATAGCTACTTCTAGCTGTGGGTCCAAAGGCCTATTTTGTTCTTCCATATCTGGCAGTTCAAAATCAACCTGCCTAGTTCCCTTTAAATTCAAAAACTGCTTTAAAAGGCTATTACCCCCTTCCACCATCAATGTATGCATGACCCCAGAGGGCAAGGCCTCATTATGTCCCTCGGCAGCCTCTACAATTTCCCCTACCTCCCAAGCTAACTCACCCGAGCCTTCCTCTGAGATTATCGGAACCATTTCTAACCCACCCAAGCCTTCCTCTGAGACTATCAGCACCTTCCGTACCCAAGGGGAGCACCTCTGTGCTATTATTAGCTCAGCCACAACATCTCGATCTTCACTAACTGAGTGTATTTGTCTTTACTCTCAAGAAGCCCCCCTTCACTCATCACTGCTACCTCCGTCAGGCTAGTCTGTGAAGGAACCCCGTCGATGGCAGTACATCTAAAGGCAGAATCACATAGGATCACTTCTCCAAGCTCCATGGACCTTACTACTGCTTCCGCCGAGGAATCGAGGGCCTTCGACCCCCGCCGTCTGAGTCTTCGCCGGTAACGGTGGCTCTGACCCACCTGTTGTTGGACCGGCCCTGGGCTGTGTCTTCTTCCTCCACACGAAGCCCTTTTGATGGTTGGACTCGGGCACGGCTTGTCGTTGGGGTTGGGCCTCCCTCACAGACTTCCCCGTTGGAATAGAAGGCTCCAGCCCACTGCCCAGGCCCAAGCTTGTCCCCAAGGCTTCTTTACCCAAAACACACCGTATTAAGCCATTGACTTTAACAGCCATCTCCTCCAACGCAAACTGCATATCCCGCAAATGCCTCAAAATTCTTACTTCATTTTGCCCAGACACTCCTCTGCCATCACCCACTCGCCTCTGAGCACCTACCGAACCAGAAACTTCACCTGCTCTTTGCAGGTCTACCGAGGCAGAGAGTCTCATATCACGGGGTGTCTGCACTACCTCTTTGTACGACCGAGCCAACGGGAGAGTTACTGTACTTCCTTGTCCACCTCTGTTTCTGTCCATCGTCGGCAAAGATACCGTCATTGCTGAATTCCTTCTCCCTTGTGAATGAACACTGACCATGCCTTTCAGCACCTCCACCATTTTCCTCCACCCCATTCCAACCTTGTCTTCGGGTATGAGAATATAGCTTATGCGTCCTCCCCCCCCCATACACTGCCAAAGCCATGTATGAACCACGTAAATTTGAATAACACTGGGCTGTGAGACCTCTATCCCCTTCCCTTTGAGCAAAATAGAATCCTTTGCTCCCAGACTTCAGACAAGTCTCAAGTGAGCTAGCCACCCAACGAGTAGTCTCTACACCCAACCATAAACAGCTTACACCTTTCCATCCTTTCTCAGTAATGCACACCTTACCCCCATCTCTTCTCACCACAAAGACCTTTGACTCAATAACTAAGCTACTAGTAGAACTCATCTCCAAACTAAGAAACTAATCCACCGTCAACAGCGCACAGACACCATTGACAATGGGAAGAGAGAAAAAAATCTAAGATGTACGGAGAGAAAATGTCAACTTATAACCCCACAAAAAAGTAAAACTAAAAAGAATGAGAAAGAAAAACTGCTCGTTGGATTCACTAGTTTCTCCTTCAGTTTGGTGGTAGCTCCCGGGGGCCTGGTTTTCTTAGATCTGCTTCTCTTTCTTAGCAAAGAAATCGATTTATAGATGATATATTTATATCTTTTCTATTCTTAATATATGAACCCAATTCTGGTCTTTTGATTTTACCATATTTATCGATTGTGTTAGATAACCCAGAAAGAACATTTTGCTCACTTTCTGCCTCAGATTATATTGAAATTGGTGCTGTTAGGAGCTACAAGTGGAAAATCCCTAGGCCATAAACTGCAATGGCAAGGTCCAGTACGGGAAGGTGATAGTAACATTGCTGCACACTCATGCATCCATGACCAGATAATTGAACAAAGAAGGCGAACTGGGCACAAGGTGTATTCTGTTACCCCGCAACTTTATAAAGAGTCTGATATCTCAAAACCGCTTTACCATAAAGGTAGGGCATTGCTTGGTGTCTCCAACTTCTTGGAGCAACTAAAGGATGCCAAGCAACCCATAAGAATATATGTATATTATGCTGCTGTTGGTCACTCGCCTGAAAGAGATTGACGTTAACGTTAGATGGGTAGCTGTTAACATTAGATCAGCATGCTGTATACATGGCCCATGCCTGTCATCCTTATGTTGGCTTGCTTTCTGTATTAGTGTTTCATCGTCTTGTTTCTTCGACCAGGTTGGTGAGCCTCCTATGACCTCTCTTCCTGACTCTCCTTCTTGCAATCCTCATGGTGATCCTCCAATTTTTGGTGACTGCTGGTATAACTGCACGTTGGATGATATCTCTGGGGAGGAAAAAAGGGCTCGCCTTCACAAGGTTTGGTTTTGTTTTCTGCATATTCTCTCTTATTTTGCAAATTTGTGAGGATTTGGATAAATCTCTGTTTTGCTTTTTTGTATTGCTTGCTGTCATTTGTTACTGCTTTATCCCTTTAGCATTGTAATTTAGATTACTCTTTCAGTGAGTTTCTTATTAAGTAGGGAAACTTATTCTTTGGAAGCAACTTAATGCAGGCTTTGGGTCAAACAGCAGACTGATTCAGGAGAGCCCTGTCTGTTGAGCCTGTGAAAGGAAACCTGAGGTAAAGTGGATATTCTGCATATGGACAAGATGGAGGGGTACAGCTCCCACGTGAATATGTTGAAGGTACCTTGACAACAAATGAGTGCCTTGGAGCTTACAACATCCTAGTTCCACTGGTTAGGTGTTTTCTTTGTATACCCCCCGTGTACTTGGGCATCGCCTATTACTTTATGATGAATGAAACTCTGGGGAGGGGCTGTAAATGAGTTCTTATCTTCGCTTCTCTAGTTTAGAATGTAATTAGGTGTTTTCTTTGTATACCCCCCGTGTACTTGGGCATCGCCTATTACTTTATGATGAATGAAACTCTATTAACTTATCAAAAAAAAAAATAACTAATACACTGATCCTTCAACTATTTTCTCCAGATGGTGTAGCTGATGCTGACTTGGTTCTTTTGGTTACAACAAGACCTACCACTGGCAACACTCTTGCGTGGGCAGTGGCATGTGAACGTGATCAATGGGGCCATGCAATTGCTGGTAAGTTATTCATGGCACATCTTTTGGTCTGGAGCATTTTTGTATCCTTGCAAGCTGTAGAAATCTGAAATCAGTATCAATGGTCTTTTGTAGGGCAAGTGAATGTTGCTCCACGCCATTTGACAGCTGAAGCAGAGACCTTACTTTCATCTACTCTCATACATGAGGTCAGTTAGTTGTTATGTGTGCGTGCGTGCGTGTTGTCTTATTTCATCTGCTCTAATGCATAAGGTCAGTTTGTTGTTGTGTGGGTGGCTGAATTGGGAGGGTTGTTTACTTATAAAAAGAGAGGATATATGCGTGTTTGTGTGTATGTGCATGAGTACTTTTGTATGCTGATCAGCAAAATTTTATATTTTTCCAGGTCATGCATGTTCTCGGTTTTGATCCCCATGTCTTTTCTCATTTTCGAGATGAGAGGAAAAGACGGCATAGTCAGGTAAACAGTACTCCATATTATTTTAGATCCTATCTTGAGACAATGACTGGAAGATTAACCAGATATATAAGAGCAAATTGCAGCAAGTATCACCTATGTCCAGGGATTTGACGTCTTCAATTGTAGTTTGGAAGATTTTTTTAAAAATTGTATCTTCATTTGCTGTGTCAGTAAGCTCAATGCAATGGGTTTGCAAGACTTGAGGAGCTCTTTCCTAATATAACTTTATTTTGTAAGTTCTTACTCTCTTCACACATTTTTTCCTTCATATGGTCAATTACTATAATTTTTCAGTTGCCACGCAAATGCAGCTTTGTGGAATATGTATGATGAAGTTTGACCTAAATTTTGAGATTAGATTTTGATATGAAATACTAATAGCTCTAATTTCTAATAAATATAAGTTTCTTGCATTTTGACTAGAAGCTACTTTCAGAAACAATAAGATATGAACTTCTGATTTGAAAGGCACAAGACTTGCTTATGTGCTTGTCTGAAATTGAGTGCTTATTAGTTTGTTTCCTTTATCTTCTCGTTCATAATGTGTTATAAAAACGTTAAATTTCATATATTGGAGGTTTAGAGGCACACATTTTGTTACCTTATTGTTACCTGTTGTCTCTATTTGCAGGTCACGAAGCAAGTTATGGATGAAAAGCTTGGTCGGATAGTGACACGTGTGGTGCTTCCACGTGTTGTCTTGCACTCCCCATATCATTATGGGGTGATTGTCAATGTTTAACCTTGATGCTGTAAGAGGATTTGTTTTTGAGAAAACCTTCAAACCGGATGTTGTGAGAAGTTTGCTTTTACACCCTCCAATTGGAAGCCGACATGTAAGCGCTCTAAGTTATTCACGGTAGAACCGATTTGAGGAAATAATACTCCCGTTGCGAAGCGCTCTCTCCCCCTCAGTTGCTCTGTTTTTTTTTTTTGCCCCTTTAACAGGTCTGTTCTGCATGTTTTCATTTTCTTTTGCCCCTTAATTAATTTGTTGCATAGGAATTGGAGGGAAGTGCCATGTGGTGAGCTCAGATATGTGCACATGGCTTTCCTATTCCCATGCTCTTAGACTGTGAATCAGTTGTGGGGAACTTGCTGTTTTGGGTGGGTTTTTCGAGAGGACCAGTTGCAAAGGAACCACCTGATTGATTTTAGGAGATGAAAACCCAGTATTTTAGGAGCAATGTTGCCTGGAGAACTGTGAGTCTGAGATATGAGAACAGCCCCGTAACTTAGTTATAGCGTAGTGTAAAATATTGAACAGTAATGAATAGTAATGAATGATAGTGAAAATTAATAATAAAATAATAAATCCAAACTAGCCTTAAAGGAACCAAAGAGGACAGAGAGGGAGAGCGATTGAGGGGTGAGAAAGAGAGCTTGACAGAGAGGGAGAGCGATTGAGGGGTGAGAAAGAGAGAGCTTGAGGGGACCGAGAGCTTGGCGATGGCTTGAGGGGAGAGAGAAGGGGGGAGGGGAGAAAATCTTAGTTTCGGCTTGAGGAGAGAGAGAGAGCGCGACCGACTAAGGGGAAGAGAGTTGCCACTGTATTTGTGGAGGCTGACGTTTGGTTGGATTATTTGAAGATGGGCTTGAGAATATAATAATTTGGTGAATAATTAGGGGTGTAGCATCTATTACTTTATGACAGACTACATTCTATCTATATTTGTGTTGGAATTCATCAGCATAATGCATATACACAGGTTTTTCTTGGTATGAAAGAAATTAAATGAGAAAATGTATGTGTTCAAGAAATTAAAAGAGGGAAGGTGGGGAAAATACATTCGATAACAAAATCTTACTAGTATTGAAGGTGGGGGAAATACTCTTGAAAACCAAGAAAAATAAGAAAAGACATCACCATTCTTACAACAAATTATTGTTCCATCCAATTATACCAAACCCAATAACAAAACCATAAACGAAGAAGCACTTGCGTCCTTATAATCAATTAATAATGATCACAACTCTTTTGGGCAAAATGTGATTGAGATATTTGACCCAGGGCAAGTGAAACGGCTTGAAACATCATCGTTAGGGTAGCTATACGCGTTTGGACACGCTTTCTTGAACCACTCTGTGTACTGAGTTCGCGAGCAAGTGTCCGCCGTCTTGAACACCTCGCACGCGCTCTTGCATGCAACCACTGAGCCAGAAACATTGTTAACCACCTTCAACTCCTTTGGGCAGCGGCCATTCAAGTCGGCGATGCAGCCCGCGTACGGGCAGTCACTTGTTCCGCCGGTGACATTGATGCGCATGCCGACGTTGTAGCCATTGACTAGGCTAACTTCGTAGAAGTTATTGTCGGTGGGTTCTGATGCGGTGATGAACTCGGCTAACGTGAAAGGTGGTTGACCGCCTCCACTGCAATTCAGTGAGTCACAATCACCGGTGAAGCAATTACCGTTGCCCGAGGAGTCGAAGTTGCACCCAGTTCGAGACCAAACCCTGCCAGACCAACCAGGGTAGGCATTGTGCAGGACCAATTTTCCCGATGGCAAGCAAAACCCGCCACCTGCAACGGTTGGACCATTGTGGGAGATAATTGCGGGACACACTGTATCGCTACATTGATTCTTGAAGGAAAGAATGGCTGCGAAAGCCATAGTAGCTGCAATTTGACAATACACATACGAGTAAAACTTCTCAATCCTTGGTCGAAAGTTAATTTGTAAGTTTTGCATAGAAATCTCTTGACAAAAGAGATCTAGTTAAGAAAAAAAAGAAGAAAAAAAAGAGAGAGATAGAGAGAGTACCACTTGTAATCCATTCCTCCCTTATCAATAAAAATTATATTTCCTCACATTGCTTGTTCCAATTCTTCACTCATTAAATAAAACAAAGAACCAGCTTTTCAAAGTTATAAAACTTGGGTTTTCGAAGGGTTGGGGGAGAGAGAGAAGATGAAGGGAATGATATATTGCAGTACACATTAATCTTGTATACAAATAAGGAAGTTTTTAAGTGACTGATCAACAAAAAAAGGAAGTTTTTAATTAAGTTTTTGACTGATCAAGAAAAACTTCAGTTTTTAAGGAAGTTTTTAGGGAGGAGCTAGAGGCTGGTCGGGTGAGCTTTTAATTTTACACACACTAATAAAAACTTGACACGTAGGAGGTTCACTAAGTTGAACAATAAGAATGCATGTAGAGCATTCCATTTATTATGCCATCTTCCCCCACCCAAAAAAAAAACCCGATTCTCTCTGTGGCATTTCCCCAAAAACAAAACCCGATCTCCCCCCACCCCTCCCTCGCTCGTCGTCCCCCTTCCCAGAGTTTCTCGTTGTCGCTCGTCGTCCCACATAATTTCTATAAGTAATGAAAACATTGCATGGTTATGATGATTTTAGGGCTGGGCTGGATGTATTTGTTGCTCTGTAATGGCAGGGGCTGGGGCTGTAGTTGATGAACGAGTATATTTGCTCTATATTTATATTGGTTTTACCTAAGACAATTTTGAGGGACTCCAAGAGTCACGGACTGGCCTTACGAGACATTGAAGGGATGCATGCATTGGCTACTCTCTTCCCAAGTCCACGTTCCATGGATCTATGTCCATCCCAAATTCTACCATATATCTATTGGATTTGAAACAATATTCCCCAAATTTCCAAAAAACGGATAAAAGAAACGAATCCCAAGTCTCACTCCACGTTCCATGGATCTATGTCAATCCCAAATTCTACCTGAAACATTCATAGCTCAAGAAAGAACTTAAACAAAGAATGTGTTGTTTGATAATATTTAATGTTGTCATCTTGTTAAGACCCAAAAACCAAATCTCTCTCTCTGCAGATCAGATAATATGCTAGGTAATTCAAATATTAAAATAAGCTCCCTATGTTTTAAGGGACCAACAGAGACCAACGAACAAATAAAAAATCAGACCAAGCTTTACATATATGACCACCACGGTGTTTGTATTCTTCAGACCAACCCGTCTAAAGAATACAAACACCAATCTTACCAGACAATAATATTCAATCTTACCAGACAATAATATTATCACAAGAAGATTGCAATACGAAAAAGAGACTTACGGGTTCAGGACCTCAGGTGGTTCAATGGGTTCGACTGGGGAGTGGGTTCCAGAGATGGGATGGGACGGGTTCCACAGAGCTCCAGTGAGGTTTTCGACGGGTTGAGACCACTGGGTTGAGACGATAGGTTGAGAAGAGGGAGATTTTCGGGGTTGAGATGATGCATAGAACGATGGAGAGAGACCAAGCTTTCGACGGATTGAAACCACTGGGTTGAGACGATGGTGTCTCCTGAGAAGAGGGAGATTTTTGGGGTTGATAAGAGGGAGATTTGTGGGGGAGAAGATGATGGGGGTGAGACGATGGTGTCTCTGAGAAGAGGGAGAAGACGATGTGTTGAGAAGAGGTTCCACTGGACTCACACTTACAATTAGCCTAATGCTCTGTATTACGTGTCTTAATTTCATTGTTGGGGTGTAAAACAAACAAAGACACATCCGGTTTGAAGCTTTTCTCAAGTTTTTAAGGCTCTGTATTTAACCATCTGCCAGACAACTTCTAGTAATCAACAAACTCTATTACTTCTAAGGAAGTTTTTACCTGAATACATCCAAAGGAAAAGAAGAAACACCCCTTTGATTCCTGCCACCATTGTTTGTTTCTGTGAGAGATCAAGCAAGATATGATATTGTACATTTCTTGAACGTGATTCATGTATTACTTATAATGGCTGCTGTAGCCAACCCCAACCCCAACCCACCCCCCCCCCCCCCCCCCCCCCCC